>PVJI01005182.1:0-98425 GCA_004026765.1 Micronycteris hirsuta | reverse complement strand
CCCCCTCCTTATAGGGCCGCCTCTTCATTCCAGGACTCCTGATTTCATGCCTCGTTCGATAACAGGATTTCTAATTTCTAAACTGTTACGTGGCCGTGATGATGAAATCCTAGAAAGGCCATTTAAAAAAAAAAATGATCTGATATCAAAAAATTCCCAGAATCAGGTGGAGAGGGTGATAGCTCAATGTAAAAACACACTCGCCAGCCCTGGCTGGTGTGGCTCAGTGGACTGAGCGCAGGCTGCGAACCAAAGGATCGCTGGTTCGATTCCCAGTCAGGGCACATGCCTGGGTTGCGGGCTGGGTCCCCAATGGGGGCCACGTGAGAGGCAACCACACACTGATATTTCTCTCCCTCCCTTGCCCTCTTTCTAAAATAAAATAAAATCTTTGAAAAAACTTCCACTCGTCGTATTTACAAGAGTCAAAAGGAACACCCCAACGTTTACAATCTGGCAGTATTCTGGCTATAACTGCTGTCCAATCCACCCCCGTGCACTGGAAAGAAGCCCTGGACGCTGCTGAAACTCAAGGGCACCGCTGAGACAGACGGCCCCTCCGAGACGGAAGGACGCCTGGGACCCCAGGCAGGTCCGTGCTGGACTCGAGACCGCTAGTGGGGGTTCCAGCTGCGACCAGAACAGGGCGTGCACATCATCCAGAGGCGTATCACATGCACTTCCCTAGGAAGCCGTGCCGCTTGTATCTTAAATCCCAGAGTCCCCCAACTTCCGCGGGCTGGACCCCGCACGTTTCATGTTCCTCACACACGGCACTGGGGAGCGTGGTGACGGCCACCGTCAGAACCCCTGCCCGGTGCGGAGAATCCACGCGGGTCTAGCGCGCTCTCTGCTCTCCTCCGAGGACTCGAACGGGGCACGGAGCTCTTGCATCAAGCACAGCGCAGTGACCAGGCCAGACGACCGGCTACACCCAGAGCAGCTCGGGACAGTTCCTCTTAAAGCGCGGCGGTGGCTCGATACCTAACGGGCCCAAGTTGTGCCTTCGCCCACAACTCGGGTGTCCGATTGCCAAGGGGAGCGCTGGGGGCGCGATTCTGAGGGGACAGAGCGGAGCCTCTGGTTGGGGCTTCGGGTCCATGCCTGTCACCTTTATCTTCTGGTGCCTGTTTTTGGACTTTCCTGCCCAATTCCACCTCTCGGCCATGTCCTTGGGCCTTCAATCTCTACTCCACACTCTGGGACCGAGGTCCCGACCCGTCTGCACCAAGCCCCACGCCCCCACGAGCCCCCACCCCCGCTTGAGGTCCTCAGTCACCCTCTGACAGCGTGCCGGTGTCCCAGACATGTCCTTGTGTGTAAAGATGGCCTCAGGAAGCGGGCACATACAAACCGTACCAGCAGTCACCTCCCCAACACGGCTGCGTGGCCCAGCACACGGGGGGCACGGCCCGCAGGGCAGACCGCTAGCGCCCGCACCAGAGCCCCAACCGGGCATCTGCGGGGCGGAGCCTCGGTTTGGCTTCTTTTGGAACAAAGTTCCCCTCAGACGTGAAGGGGGCCAGGGGCCCCCCCAGACGGCATACGCAGGCCCTCGACCGCCTAGCGTAAAAAGTCATTAAAGTTTTCTACACCGTCTTCCCTGAGAATGGTGTGTCTGAGACGGAGGACTCCCTGCAGAGAGACAAGTGGCTGCAGGCAGGAAAACCTCGAGCGCCTCGGCCCCGCGGCGCTGCGCCCAGCCCAGCGACTGAGCTCGGGTGCGTCTCGCACTGTTTTCTAAGGAACGGCAGTAAAAAACTAGGGAAAAAGTCCTAGGGGGAAGCAACCCAGCGACTGCAGGGTCTGGGGTAGTTCTGAAATGACCCTGAGCTAGCTCTTGGTGGAAAGACAACTTACATTTTCTATTTCATTGATTCTGAAGTTCACTTTTCTGTTAGCAGTAACAAAATAACAGCATGTCCTGCGACCAGTGTGATCTCAGGCACAATAAAACACAGTGGAAACACCGGTCCCTCTGCTGCTCCCTCAGACGCGGTCCTGCCAAGGGCCCAGTGGGACAGCTCGCTACGGGGCACGCGGCGGCAGCGGACGTGGTGACAGCAAACAAGCACACAGCCTCTGTCATGATGAATCGGCGTGCCTCCCCGTGAACGACTGAAGCGAGCACACTCGGGTCGTGCCCGGGGCCCGGCAGGAGGCACGCCTGCGTGAGCATGGCTGGTGCCCGAGTGTGCTACGGCTACGCTGCAGAACGGCGTGCCCACGAGTCCGTAATAAAGACCCCGCAATAAGAAGGGGCACTCTTGGTGCCGGACCCCGGGCGCTGCCGCCGCGCCTGCCTGGGGGACCGGTGACGTCAAGTTCAGGGACACCGAGTGTGCACAGAAGGACAGCAGGTCACGTCACACTCAGTTCTGACACAATTACACAGAACTTACTTATAAACAACCTGCACATTTATCGAAAAGCCCACCGTTCATTTTGCCCTAACGCCTGCTTACAAAGGCAGGCCTGAAAAACCAAAACGGGCTGCTTCCTCAAAACCCCGGGTGACAGTTTAAAGAACAGAATAAAGTAGGAAAAAAGCCCCTAAGCTTTCGTGGGTCCTCCGCCTTGCTTCCCTAGGGGAGGGACCTGCCGAGCAGGTCCACGGGCAGAAACACATTTAAAAAGCGGACGACGCCTGCAGCCTCTGGGCTGAGCTCACAGAGGGAGGGCCCTGCTGTCCCGGGCGCGGCCGCGGTGGGAACAAGGGGCCGGCACAGAGGCCAGCGTGGCCGCGGAAGGTCAGGGACGCGCCCCCAGCACTGCGGTGCCGTGCCCGCGGGACGGGGAGGCGCCCGCGGGACGGGGAGGCACCGGGAAGCAGCAAGGCCCGTGTCACGGGCTCCTCCCCCCGTTACCGCAGAACGAGAGGCAGCCGCACGCGGGTGCTTCCCTCCCTCCCCGCTCCCCGTCTAAACATAAATGAAATCTTTAAAATAAAGTTTTGAACAAACGTCCGCCGGAGACGGGCCGCGCGGGGGCGAGCGCACGGCGGACAGACAACGCGCCGGGGGCGCGGCGGCCGACTCACCCGCACGAGCGCGTCGTCGATGATGTGGTCGCGGCGCACCTTGAGGCGCAGGTAGGGGTTCAGCTGCTGGCCCTGCACCAGGCTGTAGAGGACCGTGATGCGCCGCTCGCTGTACATGCGGATGCGGTTGTCGTAGTACAGCCCCAGGCTCTTGGTGACGGCGCTGAGGACGAAGGGGCAGGTCAGGAAGGAGAACTTGCTCTCCGCCTCCACCTTGAAGAACGTGTAGTCCTTGTCCACCTCCAGCGCGTCGTTCAGCGGCTCGTTCACGAACTCCTCGAAGGGGACGAGGGGCCGCCGGCAGTCCAGGGCCTTCACGCCGAGCTCGGTCTCCAGCGGGTCCACGCGCGGGCCCTTCTTGCCCCGGCGCTCCTCGCCCAGCAGCTCCTGCAGCGTCAGCTCGCTGGACTCGGGCACGGGCTCCTCGTCGTCCTCCTCGTTGTGCGCGGTGTCCACCTCCCCGCCCGCCACGTTGGCGTAGTACACCATCTTCAGGCACTTGCAGGCGGCCACGATGGCGTCGTCGTCGTTGACCAGGTTCCGCTCGCTGCCCAGGTTCCGGTTGTTGAACTCGTTGCTGATGACCTTGTAGGTGATGAGCTGCTGGAAGGTCTCCATCATCCTGCGGATCTGGTCCGCGCTGTACTCGGCCCACAGCCGCACCAGCTTGCCCTGGGCCGCCAGGGGCAGCTTGCTCATGGCCTTGCAGAAGAGCGGCAGGGCCATCTCCAGGTACTCGGGGCTGTGCAGGTTCCGGTTCTCCATGACGATGATGAACAGGTTCAGGTAGTGGGGGTCCCGGGAGTACACGTTGTGGTAGGTCAGGTCGCACTCCACGTTGGGCGACAGGTACACCAGCGCGTTCAGGAAGGCCGTCTCGATCTTCTCGTTGGCCAGCAGCCTGGCATAGACCCTCCTGATGGCCTCGATGTCCACGGACACGTCCTCGGGGCCCAGCTTCTGCAGGCCGTCGCCGGGGGGGCTGTCGCCGCCCCTCGAGGAAGAGGCCCCCGCGTCGTCCTCCATGGCGGCGGCCGAGCACGCCGCCTTCTCCTTCTCGTCCTCGTCCTTGTCCTCGTCCTTGCCCTGCAGAGACTTCAGCTCCTCCTTGGTGTGCTGCCGGGCCTTGCGGAAGCTCTGCACCAGCGCCTCGGCGCTCGAGAAGACCCGCCCGATGACGCGGATCAGCGGGGAGTAGTCCTCGCGCTCCCGGCACAGCTCCAGGATCTCGTACACGATCTCCTCCGTCAGGTAAGTCACGTCTGAAAGTCGGGAGACAGAGCACAGTTACTCTCAGAACGCGTGTGTGTTTCCTCCGTGCTAGTAAGTTCTAGGGAAAGTAAAAGAGCCCAGCGTTTTACACTCGGCGCCACTTGTCACTCACAACCGCTTCTAATGGATACCCGACACCGAGCCGCGGCGAAAGACCGTGCTTACCTAGTTCTCCCTACACTGCAAACAGCAACTCACTCGCCCGTCTTTCACATTCTTTCACTAACACGCAGCCCGTAATGGGCACAAACGCTTTCACACTCACTGTACATGTGAACGCACGCGCCTAGACAGCAGGTGCCAGTCACCGCGAGACACGGCGGGCAACCTCGCTCCCGCGCAGTGACACCCAGCCGTTCCCTCCGAGCCCCCCGCGGGTCCCTCCGGGCGCACACCAAGGGCCCAACCACCTGGGATCCAGGACCGCGTGGAACGCGAAGCCAGGCTCGGGCACAGACCGCCGCGGGCCCGCGCGCCTGGGGGCAGGCGGGCGGAGGCGGGGAGAGGAGACCCCTCTCTCAGGGAGCTGCCACCGGCTCCCCTCGCCTCCGTCACAGAAGACCACCCCCCTTCCTCTCTGCCCCCCGCCGCATGCCTGGCCCAGCCGCTCCGCGGTGTCGGCGGGCTGAGGAGACTCACTACCACTTAACACACTTTCCCAAGTGGAGAATATTTCAAAGCTCCACTGAACGCACTAGCAAAGAAACCGCTGCTAGTAAGGAACCTCCAGGACAGTGAAACGTAGTTCAGTCGCTGACTCAGCGATCAGTTGTCCTGTGCCACTATTAAAAGACCCAGGTCCACCCTGGCTGGTGTGGCACAGCGGACTGAGCGCGGCCTGCGAACCACAGGGTCGCCGGTTCGATTCCCAGTCAGGGCGCCTGCTGGGGCTGCAGGCCAGGTCCCCGGCTGGGGCTACAACCACACATTGATGTTTCTCTCCCTGTCCTTCTCCCTCCCTTCCTCTCTTTCTAAAAATAAAATAAAATCTTAAAAGAAAAGAACCCGGCTACACTATACTCTTGTGTCCCGAAGTCACGCAATCAGACAAGACACAGGAGCAAGCCCTTCGCGCAGAAGTCAAGTCTCCGGTCTGGTTTCCAGCCACAGACGCTCCATCAGACACAAAGCCTCTCACCTTTAAAATCATTCCGTGCGGCCAGCCCGTCCTTCTTGTCCATCTTCCCGTCCGAGCAGGAGTTGGCGGCGCCTTTCGCGTTCTCGAGGCAGGCGGAGCTCGCGCCCTTCTTGGAGGGGTGAGGGTCACAGAGCTTCGCGTTAGCCTTGTACAGCTCGAGGGCCTTGACGGCCGCTGCGTTGTTGTCCATGCGGAGGAAGGACGGGCAGGAAGCGCAGGCCTCGTTCGTGCAGGCCTCATTCCCACAGCCCTCGGTTAGCTGGTGGTAGTAGCGTTCTATTAGATGCTTGGCAGCTGCTCGCTTCCTGTGCAGACGGACAGACAAGCACAGAGGTTAGTGCGCCGCCCGGACACGACCCGCCGGGGCCAGCGGGTTAGCCAAGCGCTGACGGGGGCCTGCGCGCCAGGCGGGCGAGGGCCGCGTCCACAGACCCTGGGCCCCCGAGCCGGGGGCGACGGGTCCCCTGGCCCTGCGGTACCACGACACGGAGCGCCAGTGCTGCCCAAAATCGCTCTCGCAGAACGTGCTGTCCTTTCGTTTGGGGGGGGGGGTGCTTGTTGGATGGTAAATGGAGTTAAACTGGTTGTCCTAACAGAGGAAAGTCACAAGGTTCATGGCTAAGACGTTTAGTGTTCTGTCACTTTAAGGACTGAAATTCAGAAAATGAGACTCTTTCGAGAATCGACCCAGCGTTCCTCTGTGTCGTCCCCAAGCGCGTCCAGCCATGTGCCAGAGGCCTGCCTTGTAGCGAACACGGAACTTCGACCTGGCAGAAAACACGCCTTGTCCCCCCAAGTATCTCCCAGGTGGGGGATTTAAAAATAAATTTGTAAATGAGCCCTGGCTGGTGTGGCTCAGTGGATTGAGCGCGGGCTGCGAACCAAAGGGTCACGGTTCGATTCCCAGTCAGGGCACATGCCTGGGTTGTGCGCCAGGTCCCAGTGAGGGCCATGTGAGAGGCAACCACACATTGATGTTTCTCTCCCTCTCTGTCTCCCTCCCTTCCCTCTCTCTAAAGATAAAAATAAATAAAATCTTTAAAAAAAAATAAAATAAATGTATAAATGAAATCTCCAATACTGTGTTATCATACAGCCTTGAACCAAAAGTGTGCTGTGCAAACTTCCCCGTGAGGGGAGCAGGTACGGGAACACGAAGCACCCAGGGCAGGTACGAGGCGGACGGGGAGGGAGGACGTGTGGGGAGCGGAGGAGCCGAGGAGCTTGTGTGTACGGGCCGTGGGCAGGAATGAGGGAGGGGACGCTGGTGGGAGGGGGTGCAGGGGAATACAGAGAGAAAAACAGGAGAACCGTAATAGCATAGTCAGTAAAATTTATTTCTAAAGAGCACCCTCCTCGCTAACCTCATGTCCCAGCCACATGAAACATCAGACACTCAGCCCCTCTCCGGGAACGCAGGGCAGGCAGACCACCGTCCACTGTCGCCGTTCCAGCCGCGGCAGCAGCGGCAGTGGAGAGGGGCCACAGGTGCCGTCACGCGGGAGCTGGGCCGCAGCGTCCACCTCTGTGGCTCATCGGCTCTCAGACCCCGGTCTGACCCGGGGGCCCCGGAATTTAGGCAGAGCAGCCTGCTGCGTACGAAGAAGCGACTCGCAGCTACTCCTTTTGTTCCCAGGTTCATGCGCATAGGAAGAAAAACTACAAATACTCAAAACCATAAAAACAAATTCCCCAAAGTCAATTCTCCAAGTGTTCCCACAGTGATCTTCCTACTATGGACGTACAGGACGTGAAGGCAGCTGGCACTGGAGTTTGCGCCGTTAGCTGTGAGACAGCTGAGTAATCGCGACAGAAAGAACTCACAAGGCGGCACAGAAGCAGCAGACAAGGGAGGGAGACACGAGGAAGTTTAATTTTTCCTCAAAAGCTGGACTTTGTCGCTCAGCTACCAAGGCGACAAAAAGTAACACCGCAAACACGCTCTAGTCATTCTGGTGCTTGCGTTTTCCAAACGTTCATGCAGATTCACCACTCACTGCATGCAAAGGGAGAAAAAAGAAAACCGCCCCCAAAACACTTTAAAACTAAGTAAGCATGACTTAAGAGGCATTTTATTATACGTAACTATACATAAGCCCATTTGTGATCACTGTTCTAGATTTATTTCTGTCAGAACAGTGAAGGGCCGGCACGGAAAGGAAGAGAGCCTCCCAAGGCGGACGCCCTACTAGGCGCTCTTCCGGACGGAGGGGAGGCCGCTCTCCGCGGAGACCCGGGCAGGCGTGGGTCTCCTGGCTGGGGGACATGTGAACGTCAGAAAGTGTGCGTATCAAAAGCCTTCAAAGCGCATCAGAGAATGAACCCGTGACAGATGCCACTTGTGGGAAATTACTGAGCAGTTCTGCAAAAACGCATTGTTTCTGTGAAGTCTGAAAACATCCCCGTGCCCAGTGACAGATGACGATGTCCGTGACCGCCACGGCCACCACGGGAGCAGGGCCACACCGGTCGGAGCTCGGCAGGGACGGCCGTCCGCCAGCAGGTGTGGGCGGAGCCATCTCCGTCCCGGGCTGGCAGCTATTCTCCCTGAATAATGGAACTGAATCGGGCTTGTTCTGAAATTCTTGTACCTTTCTCCTAATTGATTTCTTCTATAATAAACACGTCACTTGCATATTAAATACTACTTGCAATTAATAAACACAGATGGGAAAAACGTTAGTGGGTTTACAACTTCATATACACGATCAAATGGCTTCAAGGCTTCCTCAATTGCCCGTATGAGTTCTGAAAAATTATCAAAAATCAAAATACCCAAACACTGTAGCTAATTTTCTACTAAAAACACCAGGTTTTGTCCTAAAGTGAAAAGAAAACCCAGGCACACACGTGGCGCACACAGGAGAGAGGGGCCTCGCGCCGGGGGCAGGAGGGGAGCCGGGCCGCACGAAGGGACCCCCGCAGCTGCCCGACCCTGACCAGGAGCGTGCCGTCCACGAGTCCCCTGTCCGCCCATGGCGCGGCCACTCCTGCCGCAGACAGGCGAGCGCGGGCAGCAGAAGGCCGGATGACACCCGAGCCACGCCACCCGACACCGGCTATCGCGCGGAGTCCCGACTCCGATGCGTATCTTCAGTCCGCAGCCAAGAGCGGACGCCGAGCCGGAGGTCAAATCACACCCCCACGCTCGCACAGGGCGCGTGCAGGGCTGGCCCGGCCCGCCCTTGCCCGTGGGGCTGAGCGCAGCGAGCGCCCTCCCTCTTCCTCACTCCCGTGAGCCCCGGATCTGCCACGCACGGCTCTGCGTCCCCCCAAGTCCGGAGCGTGCAAAGCCCCCGAGCGGCCAGCATGCGTGCTGCCAAGGGTGGCGTGGGAGACTCCGACCGAGCAGCAGTCAGCTTCCACGCCGTGGCCCCCGCCGCATCGCAGGGCGACCAGCCGCCCCCTCTCTGCGGGGCCCGCAAGCCAGGACTGGCCTGAGAAAATGAGGAAAAAACACTTTGTGACACGGGAAAAGCATGTAAACTCCACAGGTCAGCGCCTGCGCTCACGCGTCCCTGGACCGCCTACGGCTGCATCCACACGCCGGCAGCAGAGCCCGAAATAAACCCCACCTGGCCTCCCAGAAAGTTCCCAAGTCTTAATTTAGAGCCGCGCTCTCGGCCCTCCAGGGACACTTCCATGTGACCGCACGGCCTCCCCCTCGGCATGTGGGCCTCCCCCACACGCAGGGCCCAGCGGGGCCGTGATACGGGCGTGATGATGCACAGCTTCAATTCGCACGTTCCACCTAGAGTGTCCCATGGGTGCCTGAGTGTGACGTCGTTACGCTACAGAACCCTGTGCCCAGATCCTGTAACACAGCAGGGCGTGGTCTGTGCCAACCCGGGACACTTACAGGACAAACGGGGAGAGGGGGGAGTTCGGTGACACCGGGCCTGCCGCTCCTGACCCGACATCAGGGAGGGGCCGGGCCACGCTCCCTGTCACCTCCTCGCCTCTCACCCACTGGCCTCGCTATCTGAAAACAAACTAAGTACTTAATAATTAAGTAGATTTCCTGAAAGAGGGTGCTTTTCCCATTGAGTCAGTAAGGAACATCCAGGGAGACCGTCAGGGGAGCGAGTTCCCGAAGTCGAAGCAGACCCTGACCGGTGCTCCCCCACTGAAAAGGCAGCGTCTCCCGTCCCTTTACCTGATTCCTGTGACCGAGTTAGTGCCCAGCCCCACAAGCAAATGTGCGACAGGAAAGTCACAGCGGAGGGCCAGCGCTCCCCCGGAACACGCTCTCTCCGTGGGGAAAGTGCGCCGCCGTCATCAGCGCCCGGCTCCGACGCGCCAGACGGCGGGCTCCGGGAACGGACCCGTGACGGAGCGGCGTCAGCAGTGATGGGGGCCCCAGGGGGCGGCCTTCGGGCCCCCGTAAAACCCTCTCCACTTGGCTGCGGTCTGACGCTCTCCCAATAAAACACTGGGGATCGTGTGGCCCTGCCACCGCTTCTCAGAGAGGTCCCCTGGCACAGGGCCCGGCGCCAGCCTCGTGGCGGAGAAGGGACCCCAGGGCCTGGGCACGATGGCCCGGCGCCACCTCGGCCGCCGTCGAGCCCAGTGTCTGGGACCGTCCAGTGCCCGGCAGTAACCGAAGCCCAGTCACGATGACCACGCGGCCGTAAGCTGGCCACCCCACGCACGGCAGCTCGCTCGCCCGTCCCGGGACAAACACCAGGACAGCACGTTTGCTGACCCCGCGTCAGCAGGGCCAGAGCCGCGGCGGCTGCCAGCAGTGCGGGGGTGGAGTCGGAAAGACCGACGCAGGCCGTGGGAGGCGGCCGAAAAGTCGGCGACGAACGTGAACAAAGACAACGGAGCCACAGGAACAGCAGCTGTGAGAGCGAGGCCGTGCGAGCAACAAGGAGCCGGCCAGGCTCGCATGAGAGTCGCACGTCGTGACGGGACACGGAGGCAGCGGGGATGGTGACGGGCACAGTGATGCCGGTGGCGGACAGAGCTCAGGACGGGGTGCATGAGCCGGCGCCCCAGGCCCTCGCTGAATGGACGCCCCCGGGAGGGGTCAGGAAGCCGGGGAGAGCAACAGGGGCCCGGGGCCGCAGGCACTGCCTCCCGGTCTCTCAGGGGAGGGGACAGTCCCGACCCCCAGGGTGTGGCCTTCGGGAACACGCCCTACCCCCCCGAGGCTGGCGTTGACGTGAAGATTGCGGACACTGGGCCCTGGCCCCCTGCGCAGCGTGAGGCCGGAGAGACACAGACCTGACCGAAGACACCCGGGACACAGCCGGCGTGCGGGGCTGGGCCGACTGGGTGGCCTGCGTGAGCTCAGGGTCACCTGGGCAGCCGCCGGGGCTGCAACGACGAGCCACAGCTGTCACCTCGACGTCAGTGGACGCCCGTCACTGCCCACTCGGGGACGGGCCCCACAGGACAGCCCGCACTAGCACCTCACTGCTCCCTGGGACCTCAGTGCCCGGGGCGCTTGCTGCCCAGCAAACACAAAGCAAAGTCTTAGAAGTAGTGTTTACGTAAAATCAGTCACCTTCAGAGAAACAGCTTTTTTAGAAGTGTCACATTTACACTTTGTTTTCTCTTCACATCGTATAAACCTTATGCCTTTTACTAGAAGTGCCGCTTCTGCAGTAAGACTGTAACACACACAGAAACATCCAGCCGCCGCCTCCTTCACACAGCGCACGGCGGCAAGAGGGCGGCGCTTGCCCAGTGTGGCGGCCACGCGATAGATGAGGCCTTCCGCTGCTTTTTCCTGATTCTAAGGCCATCGAGATAGAAGGTCCATGTCCTCATTACACACGGGAGTTTCTAGTAGGGACCGGGCAACACGGTGCGAACTCTGTGATAAGCTCTGACTGGCTCGTTGTCTTGCTCAAGCAAAAGCACAAAACACAGGGGAAAGGCCGAAACAGAAGCAAAGAACAGGGCAACAAACAGGAAACGGACACACGTGTCAGGTGACGGTCCAACTGCATCAGCAATCGCTCCACACGTCAGTGGCACGCGTGTCAGAGCGGGTCAGAACGCGGCCCCGGACACACGCAGTCTGCACTCGGAGAAACGCGCACGCAGCAACACCTCTCTCGGCACCGCGGCCACCGAAGACATCACAAGAGGACTGAAAATACTGAGCTCCATAAAACCAGAAACGCTACGTCGAAGCCTGGGGGACGCGTGGCCGCCGTGCTGAGGTGGAAACGTGACTCTGAAGGCACGCACGCGGAAGACCTAACGCCCACCATCTGGGCTGCCCCTGCCCAGACTGCAGAGAACAGAACCATCCAAAGCAAAACGGTAACAGTAATAACACTGGGAGCAGCAGTCAACGAAACGGAAGAACGAAAGTCAGCATCAGAGGCTGGTTCTTTGACAAGATCGACACAGTCACGCATCCTCCGGCCAGGCTCACCGCGGAGAGAGGAGGGGGCGCAGCGCAGCGACTGGCAGGACGACGGAGGAGACGCCGCTCCGGGCCCGCAGACGCTGACGGCGGGGGAACCACCCTCGGCGCCACCCGTGCCCACAAGTCGACATCCCGGGGGCGACCGACCGATTCCTCCCGAGGCGCCACCTGCCAGCTCACGGGAAGACCCGAGCAGGCCTGCATCTGCTTTAAAAACTGAGTAACACCTTCCAAGAGGGCAAGGACCAGAGCCGGAGGAGCTCACGGGCAACACCACCTCTCTACCGCCGGGGTCAGAGGACACGGCCACGTGCCCTGGGCTGCGTCCACACACATCACATCAGTGCGCTGACACGTAACCCGATCCCGGAACGTTCCTGCATCCTGAAAGGGGATTAAAGAGGCAGAAACAAACATCTTGCATAAATTTACTCATCCGATTCCTTCAATACCAAGCATTCGCTGACTACCAGGTTATGCCAGGCACTCGCTTCCAGGCTGGTATTGAAGGAGCCGGGCGCCCAGTCAGGGACGGGGAAGCCCACGAAGGCAAACCCAAAGGGCCTGGGGACGGAGAGAACAGAACAGGGTCCCGAAGGCCTCTCCGAGGAGACACCAACTGAGCAGGGACCTCTGGAGCGAGAAAGCCCTGGGGGTCACAGGAGTGAGCAGGAGAGGGAAGCCATGGGAGCGAGGGGACCCCGAGGGCTGCACTGTGAGAGGGGGCGTCCCTGAAAGGGCGCGGCGCGGCGCAGCTGCGGGGAACACACCGGGAGGGACCGGGTCGCAGCAGGACGCCTGGGGGACAACCGTTCTTTCGGCAGAAGATGACGGCTTTCATCAGCGTCCACAGGTGACAATGGTGGGAAAGTGGCTGAACTATCAACATTCTGAAGGCGGAGTCAGCAGGACCTAGAGAATCGGACTGGCCATGAGTCTCCAACCCAGGGGTCGGCCAGAGCCGGAGGCAGGGACGCAGGCTGTCTGAGCAGATGCCCCGCGGCTGTCCCCCAGAGAGCGCGGGCGGGGTAGCTGAGGACCGCGCCCGGGCCACGGCAACACCAGGCCCCGCCGAGGGCGCCTGCGGACGGCCCGGCTCAGCGCTGAGCCGGGAACGGCCCGGCACACTGCCTCTTGCTCCATCCAGCCTCTGTCTTGGTTGTGCCCCGGGCCCCACAGCCTCAGCGTGGGGAGGACCTGCCAGAGAGGAGGCACACGAAGTCCCTAGACGCTACTTTGAAACCACTGAGAAAACTGCAGAGTCTGCGTTACTGCGTCCAAGGGGACTCTGCTGCAGGGCCTGCAGACCGAAAACCCAGGAGGAACACGGAACACTGAACGCAAGGACCTGCGTTACTGCGTCAGTTCTGTTTTCAGGCTAAACGATAAAGTGACATGCGGTTGTTTTCCTGCACCTTGGGAAATAGGCAACACTAGGAATTCCAAAAAACAAACAGGTATGTTCTTTCATCGTATGTAATTACTATTTAAAACTCACGCCAGGTGCTTCGTCAAGGACGCCCGATACAAACGCGCCTCAAAACGCCAAAAACAAGAAAACGTGTCGATAAACGCGAAGAGCTCACCGTCGATCCAACGCCCTCGCTGACGCGCAGGCGACACCGAGCGCTCTGCCTCGCCCGACTGGTGAGCCCAGGCTCAGGGACGGCGGCAGAACAAACCTGGACCCAGGCACCTTGCCGACGGCGCCCTGGGCCCGGCTCCCACAGGCCCGGGGGCCTGACAGGTGGCAGACACGGACACGGGCAGCTGTCCTCCCGCCGCGGGGACAGCTAGAACCCCGGACGCCACGGTCGAGACGCCTCGACAGATCGCACTTCCCGTCCCGAGCCTGGACCGAGCCTGGACCGGTGAAGGTGCGCGGCGTGGCGGCGTGCTGAGCCTACCGGCACTTCAAACCAGCGCTTCCTCTGAACGCCAGCGGCCAACACCCTCCACGCCTCGCACTCCTGCCGCCCTCGGCGTTCACAGGCCACGTCAGCACCTGTCCGTCCCCCACTCCCGACGCGTCCTCCTGACCCGCGATGCACCGAGACGTCCAGAGACACGCCTCCGACGCAGGCTGCGCCCACCTCCAACCGCCCTTCAGGAGGGAGCCCAGAGCAGCTCTGCCCTCACTTCCAGCCGCCGGGCCCCAGTCACGCATCTCGGTTGAACTTGGCCTTCCCTGGCCACCCCAGCGTCCCTGCGCCCTGGCTCGGGTTCCTGCGCACCTGAGCGCCCCGGGCCTCCTGTACGCCCTCCCCCGCACCTTGCCTCCTCCTCCCACAGGGACCGAGATGAGGAGCTTCCGTGCCTCTCACTGGGCAGACTGGAGGTGTCGGCAGGTCAGGAACGAATCCCTGGGCATCTCTGCGCCCACCACACACCTCGCAGGTGACTGTCACACTCCACTCCCTCCCACAACTGCCCGGTGAGCAAGAAGACGTGAGAGCCCAGGAGCGCGCCACGGCCTGCTGCGGAGAGACATCTATGGTGTGCTACCAGGCCTCAGAGGCACTTATTTGGCAGGAAAAACAAGAGATGTACTTCCATCCCCCGATTTACTTTTTAAAGCATCACTTTCTTTTAGCAGAGAATTATTTTCAAATAACGTGACACCATTTAAGGGACTCAAGGGCAACTGGAAAGACATCGCATGCCCCGCGCCGCCCCCCCCACCCCGCCACACTTACATTCGGCTGGATTCGATGTCGTCAGACTGAGGTTCTCCTGGTGATCTGCAAAAGAACGGAGGCCAGGTGAGCGCAGCGTCCGCGTTCCGAGACACAGGCAAGTGGCGTTCGGGGACACACTTGAAAACAAGACTTGGTACTGACGGTTCTCAAAGCAACCGAAGATTTCGCCAGGAGAAAGGAGTCCGGTCAGGAGGCCGGCCGCACACACGTACTTGGAAGGGCTGGACCAATAAAAACCTCCATGCATTTTTTTTTTTTAAAGAAAGAAAATTGTGAGCGCTATATTTAGATACCAACATACAAACCCATATAACTATGCAAAGTTAAATACTTAAAACAAAATCAGACGACTATAAAACTTTCTAAACCAAGTACTGGTTAACCACAACATCCCAGGTGTTGCCTGGTGCCCACAGCCCCAACCCGAGATCAGGGCTCAGCAGGCCACCCGCTTGGGGGGCGCACGGGGGCCGGGCCGGCTGCCTGCGGCCCCGCCCCGCCAGCGCCAGCTGCGCCCGCTCCGCCACACACCGTGCACGGCTGCTGCGCTGCCCGACCAGGGCTGGGAAACTCGGGCAGACCTTCGGGCCCGCAGGCCTGAAACATTCGCTGCCTGGGCCTTCTCAGGAAAAGCCTGCCTGCCTCTGCTCCAGACAAACCAGACCGAGCCTTCCGGCCACGGGGACTTTGAGACGCCTCCGTCAGACCCGCAGCCTGGCCCTGGCTGCCGTGCTGGCCCTGGACACACTCGGGCGGGACGTGCGCCGTCCAGGGCGCTGGACGTCTCTGAGGCCAACTGCGGATGGACGTCAGGCACCCACAGACACCAGCTGCTTTCCACTGCTCTTTGACATTCTGCTGCGACCTCAGGTGAGTCAGAATTCCACGGCACTGAAGAGCCTTTCACTTTCATTTCTGGTCAGGCCCGATCTGGCCGCCCCTCTCGTGCCGCGGAAAAACCAGTTCCCGTCACTCACTCGCCTCTACGAGCAGCGACGGGCAGCGCGCAGTACGGGGAGCCCACAGAGCGCTGCCCACACTCCCAACTTCTCCACGGGAGCGAAGCACCTTTTACAGGTCTCATGCTGCAATTTTCACTGTGACATTACAAAAGCTTGACCTGTAAATTTATGAGACTTGAGACTTCAAATTCTGAACAACTTCAACAGAAGAACCTTCAAATCAGAGCCACTGGCAAAAGAAAAAAAGTATTTTGTATATTTCTTATCTTCCAAAACCTCAATTCTTTATCATACTTTCGAAATCACCCCTCACTGCAGGCCAGAGTCCAAGGAAAAACGGGAAAAGGGGCTCCGGCAGCCACGCGCAGACTCCGGGTCTTCTCTGCGGCGTGTCTTCCAGTTCTGCACAGAAGCACACCAGGACCCCGGATCGGGCCCGCTGGAGGCGGCAGCGACACACATGTAAAAGCTTCACTCCGCCCCTCCCCCAGGGAGCACACGGATCACCTCCGTGACACGCCCGGTCTCCACCAGCCTTGTGGGTGAGACCCCACACTGCTTCCAAACCCAGGCCTCTCAGACAGGAGAGCCAGACACTGACGGTGACCCCGTGTGCCGGCTGACTCACCGCTGACAGTGCGATCCTGCAGCCTCAGACGGCATACTGCAAGGAGGCAGGCAGGCAGGCAAAGCAGAAAATAACCCTGCTGGCACTCAGGGAAGAGAGGTAGGTCAGAAGCACTCAAACATGCAGGCGGCAAAACTTTCAAAATTAACAGGGAAGAGAAAGGGGGGGACACGAGGCCCCCAGGACACGAAAGCTAAGACACCGCTGCAGCCAGGCCGAGGTGCGAGCAAGCCCAAGTCCCAGAGGCGCCGGCGCCGCCACCGCCAGGCCGGGCCCCGGACCCCCATCAGAGACTGTGAAGCGTGGGCACGGAGACGTCTCCCGACCGTCGCAAACACACTGGATTAGCATTCACCGTTCACGGGTTAAAGCGAGCCACTAAAAGCCATTTGAGTCAAAGCCAGTCATTTAAACCAATTCAGTGTAAAAATAAACATAAAAAGACGGAAAGATTATCACCCTAAAAAAATTGATTCTAGGTCTCATACGCGTGGTTAACACAAGTTGTTTTTACTCAAAGTGGACACTGTTGTTTAATCAAGAGAAAAGTGAATGCACAGAACAAGGAGAAACACTTTTCTTGCAGAAAATAATGAGTAACAACAGCACATAGCTGAATAAATTTCTAGTCATTTCACTTACGCCATACTTCTCTAGCATTCTAAGGAATTTATCAAAAATAGCCCAAAGCTGGGGTTCCAAGCTCTCAAATCGGTGAGGTATCTCCTGGCTGGGAGACTTTACGCTCTCCCGGCAGGGTTTGGAAGCAAAGATCTACCACGTGCCGGTCATTTCACCAAATTCGGGAGATGATCAAAGGAAAACAGAAAGCACGGACTCCGGTTAATGTGCAGTCTGTCAGAATCACAAACCAGACACAAAATCCCACACCAAACAAGAGCAAGTGCCATCAGAACAGAAAGCAGCGCGGGGCTCGGTGCCAGGCCCCGGCTGGGACGGCGGCCCCCGCGGCCCGACCTGCGCACGGCCGTGTGCGCAGAGCCCACGGGGGCTCCCTCGCCCCCACGTCGCCTCCGCAGGAGGGAAAGCACGCTGGTTTTATTCAGCGTCTCAAAGCTCCCGGGAAGAGTCAGCTGAAACCCTCCCCACATGAAAGGCACACTGTCAAGTGCATCCTGAAAACTTTTTCCCAGTTTTTACAGTGCTCACGATAAAATGTTTATTGACATTTTCAAGAACCGTATTCCCGTTCACGCACACAGACAGGCCTGGGGGGCGGGAGGGAAGCGTGAAGCAGTTGAGGGAGGAGAGGAGACAGAGACGCAGGCCAGCCCTCTGGTCCTGGGTCCCCAGCAGGACAGCCACCAGCCAGCCACACGCTCCCTCCGCCCGCGCACAGCGCGGACTTCACGTGACAGTGACGGCCTCTCGGAGGCCGGGAAACAACACTCAAAACTTACCTTTTACAAGCTGTGGCCATTCGTTGACATCAGGGTGATCACAGCTTTGAGTCACTGATTAAAAACAGGTCGTCACACCAGTCCAGCTGCTAACTTGGTCTGAGCGTAGACTTAATAACTCTAATAAAGCAAACAAACCTTTGGTTAGGACACTGGAATACATAAACCCAACACACTGTTCAAAAAGTCATCGTCAAAGCTTCAAAAGCAACATTCACAGGAAGAGTCACTACAGAAATTCTTTAAGGATTATCTTCCAGGATCTTTTCTCTCAAAGGGTCTCTCCCCCCGGGAGAAAACACGGTCAGAACCCCGTGTACGTTTCCAGAGCGGAACCGTTTGCAAAGCGCTCCGGTCACAGCAGCGCGGTGCATCTCACGTGACCTCAGGCCCTCCCCCGATCGGCAAACGCCGAGGCAAGGTTTCACACGCCAGACAGACAAGCGGCCTCAGAGGGAGGAACTGGCTCGCCCGAGCTTTCAGAGCCACTGCCGTCCCGCAGAGGGTCAGCGCGCTCCGGGCTGCCCCGCTTCGCTGCACCAAGTGGCGCCCCTGCACACGTGTAATGAGTCAAGGCTGAGAACACGGACTGGGGCCCACAAGTGTGGCAGTGTTTAAACGGAGCTGACAGCCAGCGGTTTCCCAGGCAGCCAACGCTTCACAAACAGCTACGTACGCACACGCACACACGCGTGCACCGCAGCCCAGCCCACTTCTCAGACTTCAGGAGAGCCATCGAACAGGAAGACGCGCTCAACGCTCGGTCTCACGAGAACTGGCCGACTGCGCCAACAGCCTCCCGGACCCAGCGTCTCCGCAACCCTGGCCTGGCCTCGGCTGAACCTCCCTGACTGCTGTGGCTCAGATGCGCCCGATGTCTCAGCCACACCGCAGCCCTGCAGACGTGCCTCTGAGCTATCGAGTGTCAAGGGCGCGTTCTGCGCAGCAGTTCCTCCCCTGACGGTGTCTCCCCCCAGCCGCACACCCGGGACAAATCTGAAGAGCCAGCTGAGGAGAGACGGGAAATGAAGAGGGAGAAGAAAGGACCCTTGGCAGTTCACACCTTCAAAGGGACACCGTGGACAGTGGTCCCCAGCACGGACCCGGGCCCACTCGAGGGGTCGGAGGACGCCCGGCAAGGCTGCAGCCCGCACCTCTGCGGCCTGCGTGTAACTTGGGCTTGGTATCCAGGTGAGGGTGAGGCCTGGCCTAAGGACACAGAAGTGACCTTAGGGACTCCAATAAATGGGTCACACAATCCTCCCTGGAAATCAATTTCAATGTCCCAGAGGGTCCTCTCATAGCGACCTGTCTCCTGATAAGAACCTAGAACATTCCTGAGGTCCTACGGGGAAGAGGCAATGGCCCCTGAAGCGAACAGCGCCCCCTCTTGGGTTCCCAGGAGATGGACAGTGTGTGTGGATTCAGAAACTCAAGCAAGGCTAACTTTCCAACCTGCAGACACAAAAATGAGAACGTCAGAGTGACTTCTGATTGCCCTGGCTGGTGTGGCTCAGTGGATTGAGCTCGGGCTGGGAACCAGAGGGTCCCAGTTCGATTCCCAGTCGGGGCACATGCCTGGGTTGCAGGCCAGGTCCCCGTGAGGGCCATGTGAGAGGCAACCATACATTGCTGTTTCTCTCCCTCTCTTTCTCCCTCCCTTCCCCTCTCTCTAAAAATAAATAAAAATAAATCTTTAAAAGTGACTTCTGATTAACCGAGGTGCACAGATTCATTTAGGAGCCACGCGTCCTTTGAAAACGACGGGGGAGGGGGCGGGGGGCGCCCTGCTGCCCCTTCTCCAGGAGGCTCGGCAGGCAGCAGAGCACACAGGCGCGGCGCCGGGCTGGGCGCCCTCGCCGGGAAACCTTGGGCGAGTCACTTAATCTCTCGGAGGCTCTCTTTCCGCAGAAGGCCGACCCCGAGGGAACGGCAGGATCTATTTCAGAGGGCTGTCAGGAAGACAGACAAACTGACAGATGGGAGGGTCGGAACACGGCCCGGCACACAGTGAGATCTCAACAAATGGAAGCTATTTTTAACTCCCGGCCGAAAAGCCCGACCTGCCTCCTCGACCTTGCCAGGCGTATTAACTTACTCCTCACCGCACGCTGCCGCCCCAAACCCTCCCCAGTCCCAGGTGGGCCCCCACACAGCCGACCTGGCGGCACAGGGACTCAGCCCCCAGCACTGTGCTTGAAAAGTGGCAGGCACCCCAATTTGCTGAATACATTTGTCGTCCTGCTAACCAAGACATGAAGATACACTCGCAATTTTTAATTCAAAACAAACAAACAAACAGAAACATACCATATTTCGCCAAACTTCTGAGGAGCTGGTGGAGTCTAAAGTCAGGATCTTACAGAGCTTTAACCTAAAACATAAAACACCTCACTCAGTTCTTTCTATACAGACAGCTGGAGAAACGTTCACAATCTTTCTCAACAACGTATTGTGAGAGCAGGCTCATTCTGGGGAGTACTCACGAACAGCAGAACACAGTCCTAGCAAGAGGCAGAGCCCCGGCGGCTGCTCCGGGGGCCCGAGGCTGGCTGGGCCCCCCCTTCCCCACCCTCACCCAGCGCTCAGTACAGCCACTTCTGGCCCCTCACCGCGCCCCCCCCCGAGGGCTGGAAACACACGGAGACGGTCTGACCGCAGGCCTCTCACTCCCGCAGAGACCCACAGCACCTCAGCTTTCCACGCAACTCCACACGCTGGGCATCTGCTCGGTCAGGCACACACGGGCACCTGTCTGCCCGCGGCCTGCCCTGGACACACCCTCTGACCCGGGAGCCTCCGGTGTCAGGCTGTTGTGCCAGAGAGAAGGCTTTACAAGCGTGTACAACAGGCCAGCCTGGGGCATCACAGGGCCTCGCTATGTGGGAGCCATTACTGCTTCTTCAATCGGATGGCCCACGTGCCCACCAAAGCTCACTTCCCAGAACGCACGCTCTAAAGCTCCCGGCACGCGCCAGGTGAACCCCGTGCACGCGACCCGTCTGCGCACAATCGGAGCATCTCGGCAGACGCTTCCTGCTGCCACCCGCGACGGGACCGCGCCCGGGACACCCGCCCAGCGCCTCACAGGCTGACGGCAGACGACGGACATGCATGGGCAGCCGACACGTGGAGACGGGGGCTTGAGCGACACGGGTCCGCTTGTGCACGGCCCTTTCTCACCAACGCTGTGCCGTGCTCCCTCTCCTCTGCCGCCTCCGTGACCACACCTGTCCCCAGCGTGCCGTGCTGCTGCAGGGCCCGGCGGGAGGAGCGCCGCGTGTGCGTGGCGGGCAGGGCAACGACGCGGTGCGGCAAGGGTCAGCACTAACGCGGGTGTCTCACCTAAACTGTCCTGTGTGTGCTCGAGCGGGACACTGTGTCACAGAACCACGCGCCTCTGATTCTGCGACCGGAAAGGGGCGCTACCTGTGCCGGACCCTGCACCTAACGCCCGGAAGCGCGTCAGCTGATGGCCATCAGTAAAGCCGCAGCCAACAGGCGCCCCCCTCGTGGCCACCGGCCGCGTCCCCACCAGAGCCGCGCAGCCCGCCCTCCACGGCCCCCCATGCGATGTCGCCCACTCCCACAGCCCCTCAGTCCGTCAGGTCCCAGACACCGTCTCCAAGCCTTCACCTCTCGAGTCAAGCCTGCTACTCTCCACGGCCCACGGTGCACGTCCACCTGGACAAGCACCTAAAACCAAACCTGAGCCCTGCCTGGTGTGGCTCAGTGGACTGAGCGCCAGTCTGGGAACCAAAGGGTCACCGGTTCGATTCCCCGTCAGGGCACATGCCTGGGTTGCTGGCCAGGTCCCTAGTAGGGGCTACATGAGAGGCAACCACACACTGATGTTTCTCTCCCTCTCTTTCTCCCTCCCTCCTCCCCCCGAAAAATAAAATCTTAAGAAAAAAGAGAGAGAGAAAGATTAAAAAACAACTCTACTACTGCCCATAAAACGCACTCCACCCCAGACACGCTCAGCCTTGGCGCCACCCTGGCACCGTGAACAGACCGGCACTGTTAGTCCCCGCACGTCCACACATCCTGACCACAAGGCAGCTGCCACTTGCTGACCTTCCCGGTCTTCGCAGCCGCCCACCCAGTCGGAAGCCGGGCCCCGCTCCCACCCCCAGCACAACGCTGCACCCCACCCCACGGCGCCGCCGGACTGAGCGCCCGCGAGGCGGCTGAGACGACCCGGCGGCAGAGCAACCAGACGCTGTCCTGTCCCCGCGAGGGGCGTGGGCACAAAGCACGCCCCCGCAGCGAGGGGCACCGCGGCGCACCACTCAGTGCTGTCGGCAAGCACGCGGGCCGGGCCGTGTGTCCAGAGTTCCGACTCGGTCTGGGGGAGGGGACAGGCATTCCTCGGCAGTGACACAGCACGGAGCCTGTGAGGCAGAGCGCAACTCGTCGGACTCACTCAAAGTCCCCACGAGGGGCGTGGCAGCGGCGCCCTCCGTCCGCTGCCCCAGCGAGACCAGCCTCCGTCCGCAGCCCAGGCTCCCTCACGCTCCCAGGACAGCCAACTGCTCACCCAGTGCCACCCAGTCCCCCATGGAAAGCCCCCCAGACTCCAACACCCCCCCCAACTCTCCCTCCGTTGGCTTTTAGCTGCTTCCAAAACAAAGCCAAATATCCCAACCACTTCAGACGAAACCAGACACAACGTGGCCGAAAGCCGCGCGTCCAGCCTCTCCCCCCCAGGCCACACCGCACTCTGGAGAGCGCACGGGCCACCCGTTCTGTATTTCCAGCGCGGGAGAGCGCGCCCAGAGCCCCCCTCTGACACAGAGGGGCGCTTCCCACAGGGGCCGTCCCCCCAGCAAGCACAAGGTTAAGGTTCCGACTCCCGAGGCTGTGCTCGGCCCCTCCTGCGGCCCCTCCTGCGGCCAGGCTAGCCACACCCGAATGCCACCGACTGTCTCCTCTGTCCTGGAGGCGCCTCCTGCCGGCGCGGCCAGCACTGCCGCACCGCAGACCCTCGGCGCTTCCCCGGGCTGCTGCTGCCTGTGTCTGCACCTCTGCGGCAGTCACGGTCCCAAACACCAAAGGTGGCCGTCCCTCTGTGCTAAAATCGCTCCACGCTCTCCCTGTGTCCACAGGACCGGTCTCAGACTCCGCACGCCGCAGGCCTGGGCCGCCCGGGCTACCTGTGCCCCTGACTGCAGGGCGCTGCTCGCCCAGGGCTTCGCCACAAGCGCTCCGCCCCCCGCTGACCTCCGCCTCACCGGTCCGCCTCGGCCCGGCCCCACCGGTCCTGCGGGCCGGACCCCACAGGGTCGCCGCGCTCTTCGCAAAGAGCCACTGCCTTCTTTGGTCTCACCGTGTATTCCCGACACCGTAAAACAGCGTATTAACTTCCACCCCAGACACACGCCTCCAGCCCCTGAAGAACACGCGCCCATCAGGGCCTCGGGCTGGGAGCCGCCGGACGGCAGGGAGGCAGGGCTCAGCTCACCCTCACTGCTGCGTGCCCGGCGACGGGGCTCTGCTTCCCAGCCCAGTGCTCAGAGGAGGCTGGGGATCCCTCAGGGCCCTGCCTCAGAGTGAGGAGAAGGGGTGGGTGCCGGCCCTCAGCAGAGCAGAGGGAGGGCCTGGCCTTTGTAGGAGCGGGGAGCCTTCCCCCGCGGCCTTCTCTGGACACGCCCTGGAGGGGACCAGAGGTCCCTCGGCTGGCAGATAAACAAGGTCGGACGCTAACAGATAACGAAATCCAGCCAGAAGTTACGAAATGTGCAAACAGGAAAACATGACCCAGAACCAACAGAAAAACCAATCAATGAACCCTGAAGTGAAAGACCTGATGGAATCGGTGGGCAAGGACTTTCAAATAACTCTCGTACCGACGCTCAAGGACTCAGAGAAACAGCAAATAAAGAAACTGTAAAACAAATCCACTGGAACTTCCAGCAACACAAACTATCGGAAAGTCTTTGACACCGCAGGGAAAAAAGAGGTGAAACAGAAGACAAGGCAGACCTGGGCGCAGAGAGAGAAAAGACGGGACACAGGCGACGGCCGGAAGACCACGGGGAGCGGTGACAAGTCGGGGGTCTCACACAGGCCACTGGAGCCCCGGGGACAGGGGGGCCGCAGGCACTGGTCACTGTCCGAACCACAGCGGAAGAAACAACGGTTGAGGCTTCCAAATTCGAAGACAGCAAACTCACAGACGAGAGGGCGAGAGAGAGGGAGGAGGAAGGAAAGAGAGAAGGAAGTGAGGGAGGAAGGGGAAGACCCTTCTTAGGCTGATCGCAAAGCCAGCGATAAAAACAACGTCGTTTTGCAGAGGCCACAGAAGGCAGGCCGTGTGGGGGGAAGGAGAGCGGTAACCACAGGCCGCTCCTCAGAGGCCGCGCTCCTGTCCGGCGCTAAGGCCGTTCAAACCAGGAAGGCAGCACGCCTCCGACCGCGGCGTGGGGAAGGCTGCCGCCCGGCGTCCGCCGAGGGCACGGGCACTGCTGGGGGGGGGGGGGCGGGGGAGGGAAACGGTTTGGGAGAAAGGTCTGGAAATGCATCATCACTGCCCCGTACCCCCAAATCACAGCCCTGGCTGTTCACCCGAGAGAAGTCCACACACCCACCGCGCACCGCAGCTCCACTCGGGCAGCCGGGACCCGACCGCAGCCGCGGCTGGGACCGGGCGCAGCGCAGACTGCCGCCCTCGGACACACGGGCACCTCCCACCTCGGACTTCCTCGTCCCCCCCTCCCCCCCCACAGGCGGGCTCTCCCCTCCTTCCCTCCTGTGCCTGAGTCGCCGCCTTGGGGAGGCTCATCCTCGCCATCCCGCTTCCTTACGTATTTACTTCTCTGCTTAAAAGCACCACGCAACTTACAACGCGTTTTACCTGCCTCGTCTACAATCTCTCCCCACGGAACACGGGCCCACGACAGGAGTGTCAGTGGGGGCTGCGCACCGCTGCATCCACGGGCACCTCGAAAGTGCCCCCGACACAGCAGGCGCTGGCCACACACTCGCCACGCGGGTGACGCGGCGCACGCGGGGCCGTGCACACGGGAAGGCTTCAGCAGCACGTCAGGAGAAAACCAAGGTGTGCAAGCTCAGTGCAAAAATCTATGCACAAGACACGAACAACTAGAAAATGAAATTCAGTGAACAGTCCCATTAGCGATTAATAAAGAGAATAAAATTCTTAGGAATATGTTAAAAAAAAGTTAATTTTGAATAAAAGAAGTGTAAGACACATACACTAAAAACTGCAAAACAAAAGCATTCAAAGAGCAAGTAGGCGGAAAGCACCCTGCGCTCACAGATCCCAAGACCTGAATTAAGGAGGCACTGCTCCCCAAACACATCTACCGATTCCACGTGATTCTCATCAAAACGGCAGCTGCCCTTTCTGCAGAAACTAACAAATTAATGCTAAAATTCGCACAGAAATTCAAGAAACCCCCGAGAGCCAGACGGTCTTGGAAAACGAGGACGAGGCTGGAGCGTTCACATCCCCCAACTTCACAGTGACTACACACGTGCGGCCACCGGCACAGGCGTGTGGGCGGCTGGAGAACAGACACGCAAGTGAGTGGAACAGTCCAGAAACAAGTTCTGACAGGAACGGTCAACTGCCTTCCCACCGAGGGCACCACGACAGCTCGGGAGGAACAGCACTCCCGCCGCGCCGCGCCCCGAACCCCGCCTCCGGTGGGGAGCGCACCATGCAACCTGCAGGCGGCAGGCGCCTTGAAACCCGCACAACTGTACTAACCAGTGCAGCCCTGTGAATTCCGCAAAAACGTGTACTTTAAAAATAAAAGGGACAAAGGAAAGTGCTGGCAGGGGAGCCGAGGCCTCAGAACCCTCAGGCCTTGCTGATGCGTGTAAAACAGTCACGGTGCGGCCGCTTGGGGGGGGGGGGGGGGGGGGCCCGGCAGCTCCCCTCCTGGGCGCACACCCCCAGGAGAAGTGAATACACGGCACACGTCCACACAGAAGCTTCTCTATGAACGATTATGGCAACATAATTAACAATAAGCAAGACCTGGAAATAATTCAAAGTTACCGGCTGATGGTGAGTAAACAGCTGTGCATATTCATATAATGTAACACTCCTCGGTCACTCAAGCAACAGGAACCACACAAAAGAACGCGTGTTGTACACCTGCATCCTGTGAAACGTGCAGAGGAGGCAAACCCACGGCGGGGGGGGGCGCGGGTTTGCCGGGGCGGGACGACGGGACGGCGGGACGAGGCCCGGGAAACGTTCCGAAATGGACAGCGGGGGTGGTGCAGACCGAATGAGCTAAAACCCACTGACCTGTCCACTTTGAAAGGGTGAAGTTCATGGTATGTGAATGGCAGCCCGATAAAGATGGAAACTGTAAAAAATGTCCGGCGTGGTTTTTGGAACCCCCCCAAAAGGAAAAGAGCTCCATGTATCTGTGTTTATGCAGATACTGTATCTATCTGGTTTGCTGGCACTTTATGTTTTCCTAGACTTAGTTTAATAACTGTTAAGTCTTAGAACCGGATAAAGAAAACTTTTACTTCTTTTTACATGTACAAAATATCCATTTATTTTCTGTAGTTCCTCACTTTCAAAAATAACTCACGCTACACCCCCGTATTTGAGGGTGATGGGGGGCACAATACGGGAGACCCCGGAAATGGGGGTCTGTGGGGCCGCCTGCCTCCCACCACAGCCGAGGCCGCCTGGCCCACCGGGCCGCGTGGTCACACCTGCAGCTCAGGGCCGTGGGGTCACGAGCTCTGTGCAGGGAGAGGACGGAACTCTCTGGAGTGACCCTTGGCCTGCCCGCCCTCCCCGCCTGTGTGCTGTGACCACATCCGAAAGTCAACAGCTCCGAGTAACTAAGCGCACAGGGCCCACTGGCGACCTGCTGGCACTGAAACGCCACCCTCCCCGCGCCGGCTGCCGAGGCGCGGTGCTGTGCGGCTGAGGCTCTTATCTGAGAGCCGCCCCTCCGAGCGCTGGTCTCCAGCGGCACCTACCGAGCACCGTCAGAAGTTCCAGACCAACAGAGTTATTCCAAGTTCCTGGCTTTAATGCTACAGCACTTATTCAGGTCAACAGATCCAGAAGCACAGGTGCCCCGTGGTCCCCAGAACTTACAATCGGGACCTTGCCCTGTAGTTGGCGCTCACTCCCACACCGTGCCCACCGTCCGGGCGAACCCTGAGCTGTCCCGTCACCACTTAAAGTGACCTAAAGCCCCGAGCCCCCCACCGGCCCACAGCAGACGCCCACCAGCACTCCCGAGCAGACTAGGCGGCCATTCACTCACCCAGCACTCACGAACACTTGGCACTGCAAGAGAGAGCGACAGGGCGGACGGGCGGGTGGGCGGACACCCAGACAGCAAGGGTCTACAACTGTTCTCACAGCATCTTCAGCCCAGGGGTAAATAAATTATTTCATTCCAGCCGAGATAAGTGACCCCCCTACGCTCCAGCTGAGGCCCATGTACGTTTCAGTTCGCCCTCCCTACTGCTCATCTCGCGCAAAAGAGGGGACAGCTATGTCGCCAGGGAGGGGGCGCAGGCTGACTCCTTAGTGCATTAAAATGAAACCCTAAGATCTTACTTTTCAAGTTGAAGATAATGTGGAATAGAGTACACTGGGTGATAATTACATCTAACAAATACACAATAATCTGAAATGCTGAAATCAAGTTTTGCACGCATAAAACACTAAAGTCAGCTCAGTTTTTCTATTAAAATACTTACGTGCTCTCGTTTCAACACTAAGGTCAGTTTTTTCTATTTTTTTTATTTTTTAAAGATTTTATTTATTTTCAGAGAGCAGAAGGGAGGGAGAAAGAGAGGGAGAGAAACACCGATGTGTGGTTGCGTCTCGAGCGCCCCCTACTGGGGACCTGGCCTGCAACCCAGGCCTGTGCCCTGATTGGGAATCGAACCAGCGACCCTTTGGTTCGCAGCCCACGCTCAGTCTACTGGGCCACCAGCCAGGGCTCAGGCCAACTTTCAGGCAGCACTTCCAGGCTGTCATGCAGGGTAGCCCCACCTTGACTCCCAAACTTGACCCATTCAATTCTGTCTCCCTTGTCCTCAACCGTGTGTGATGCGTGTCCACTCAGGCCACTGTGACAAAACGCACAGCCTGACTGGGTGGCTTGCAAACCACAGAGATTTCTTCCTCACGGCTGTGGGGGCTGGAAGCCCAAGATCACGGTGTCAGCGGCTTTGGTGTCTGGTGAGGGCAGCTTCCTGGTTCACAGGCGGCTGCCTTCCGGGGGGCCCTCCCCCGGCAGAAGCGGCAGGGGCGCTCCCCGCAGTCTCTGCGAGGGCATTCGCTCACGAGGACTCACGGGGTCGTTCTGGAGGGCCACTCCCCTGGCCTCACCACCCCCCGAAGGCCTTGCCTCCTCTCACCCTCGGGGGGGGGGGTCAACAGATGAATTTCGAGAGGACTTACACGTTCAGTGCGTAGCAATGGTACAGACATAGCAACATGTGTAAGGAATTAAATATGAACCTAAGTAATTAGGGAAACTTATTTCTTAGAAGACCTAAACTGGGATTATCTTTAACGGCGTAGTTCCTATGGCCAACATGGACCGTAACAGACTATCAGCCCCCTTCGGAACACTGTGACAAAAGGCAAATGTTACCCCATCATCTCGCTATGAAGTAGGACTTATCAGTTAGTACACATGTCACATACAGCAGGTGCCCCGATGACAGACCTTTTCGATCCCCTAAATGAAAGCGTCAGATAAACCCTCACGGCTGGCACACTGGAAGGTTATCGACACTGAGACGTACACAAACACACAGGCATGATAAATAGAATTCCTAAGAAAAAAGCACTGAGATAAGGCACAGGCTGGACAAAATCCACATTTTCTCCTGTGACCCACACAGAGAGAAAACACTGGGGCATTTCATTCTTCCCCTTCCAAAGCAGCAGATTGGGCCTGGCATCTGATAAGACAGAGAAGAGCATGTGCTGGCAGCTCGGAGGAGCTCCTGTGGCTGTATCCGCCGCGCGGGAGGAGCCGTCCCAGCAGGAAGGAACCGAGTTTCAGAGGGACGAAAGAGCGCGAGGAGGCAGCAACAGCTGTCCCCACTGAAGGCGCGTGCGTGGTCACTATGTTATTCTCCAAAGGGCCCGCATTTTGGGGGGGAAACTCGGAATTGACTCTTCAACAAGGAATTTTTCACAATAAATGAGCCCAGTGGGTGGCCGCAGTCCCCAAGGGCAATTCCAAGGCTACCCCTCACCTTCCAGAGGAAGGCTGCTCAGGCAGAAGTCTACAGAGGGTTGACATGCACGCGCCATCCCTCCGGACTCAAGGAGCCCTAAGTCGTCCAAAGCAAGGAACAGCTCCGGTAGCGCCTTCACGCAGCCCCCAACGGCACCATTTGTGTGGAAAGGAACCTCTGAGTTAATGAAAGCACATAGAGTGGGTACACACTCAGAACTAAGGGGGCGCTGTAAGCCTGCATATCACAAAGAAGTCAAAAAAGTCTTTCTCGTTTCATTTCTGTATCAGAAAGGGATCTATCTGTGCTTGACTAACCTCGAGTAATCTGGAAGGTACAGAAGACCAACTTCGGGAACACAGAGAGCGGTCGAGAGGCACCAGCCACATGAGCCGGCGCACCGGCCACCCCAGTTCCACCAGGGCAGGCCGGACCCCCCTGCGCGGCAGTGCCCCGGGCTCTCCCGCGCCTCCGCGCCTCTGCGTGCGGCTCCGGTGCTGCCCGGGGTCAGCCGAGCCCCACACACAGTTCTCCTCTGGGATCCCCATGCAGTGTCTCCCATGAGGCTCCCGCAGTGGGACTTCTGATCTCAGATTCCACACTGCCAAATCGCTTCCTTTCCGGCAACCTTGTGATTCACTCGCCATTTACCAAACTAACAGGAGAGGCTGAAGGAAAGCCCGCTGCAGCAGCGACCCGACGCTGGATTAACAACGCCGAATGATGCATCACCCACCACTGAGATCTGCTCTTTATGTCCAATGTGGTCACCAAGTTGAAAGTGAAATCACACACAAAACAGTTCCTCAAATACCCTTCTCTGAAAAGGTAAAAATTGGCTAGCAGAGAAAGCATGACAATATACCAAGGCTCCAATCACCTGTGTACCACCAACCAACTGGTTTTCTTGGGCAACTCACTAACTTGGCTCTAGCCCATTTTTTCCAGGAATGATCGCATCTGAAAACCATACCCCTCTGAAACAGGCCACGCGAGGCGCCTGCTGCACGACGGAGGAGCAGGACAGAGGCTGGAAGGCTGTGGCCTGCCCGTCCCCAGGCGGAAGCCCCAGAGGAAGGATGAGCCCCAGTCTGCGACCCCTCCACACGAGTGCTCCGGGCGGCTTCTGTTCACTGAACCTGTTCAGACTCGGACGCACTGACAATTGTATGTAAAATCTTAGGGAGTTCAGTCCCACGGCTTGGAACCCAACCGTGATGACAACTGTCAGCTAAGTCTCACGTGCAAACAGCACGACACAAGAAGCACTCGCTGTGTCTCCTCCTGGGACCGGCTTCAGCCCCGCCTCGCCGCGCCTTCTCCTCCACCACGGCATTTACTCGGGAGAGGTTTCTCAGATCACGGGGCCGTGCCATTTCCGACATCCAACGGAGACGAAAGCTGGCGGAGCAATGCATTAGGTACTTGTTAACAAGCAACTCCACTGGAAAATCATTCCTAGAGCATCCCTAAGTATTCCAAAGTCCCCGTGTTTTGGAAGCAAGTTCACGGAGGAACACTCTATTTACCGTAATTGTACTTCCTGTTCTGGATCGGAAAAGACAGCCCTACCTCCTGCACAACTGCCCCGGTCGGAGAGTGCACGACTGCACTCGGGGCGGCCGCTTTCTGTCGCACGTGTGGCCCCGAGCCCGGGCCCCTCGTGCGGGGCCTCGACAGGAGTCCCAGGTGCAGCCTGCGGCTCTGGCCCGGCCGGCTGGGCGACTTTAGGAACACCATCCTGAAACTGGGCACTTCGATTTCCGCACGCGTAAGAGGAAGGGAGTACCCGGCCCCAAGGACAGGCCCTCTCAGGGTCAAAAGCTCTACGAATCTATGATCAAAGGACAGAATAATCACCGAACCGCAGAGAAACATCAGCGCATGTACAGGCAACTGTGCGATTTATTTTCACTCTCACACACACTATGTGCCAGGCACCGGGTGGTGGGCTGGGGCCGAGAGACTAGGTATGAAGTAGCGGCCGTGGCCAGACAGCTGCTTAAAGAAAGGAGCCCAACGCCCTCCACAGAACAGCAGCTGGGGCGGGAGGTCCGGGGTCCAGAGAGCGGAAGGGCTGGGGAGAACGAGGCGCCCTTATGTGACAGGCCTTCATGAAAAATGGTGTGATGTCAAGAAAGTCACTAGAAGCTTCCAAAAGGCAGAGACAGGATCCCTGCGTTTGCTGCCCCCCGCCCGGCTCACACAGCAAGTACCTGTTACTGCTACTTGGCCGTTACTGACTTACAGGTCACTGACTCCTCCGCGCTCTGCTAACACCCTCTCCTGTAAACGCCATTACAGACTGCGTTCCGCGCCGGTGGAAAGAAGACAATGGGAAGGTAAGTCCTCACTGCCCTCTGCCTCAAGGGCGCTTTGGGATCATTGGGGAAACCTGGGTGGGAAGGCTTCAAAGGATGATAATGCTCATTAAGTGCCTCTGGGCCGGGCGTTTTCCATTCTTTCCTCCTCCCAATGGAATTCCTTTCACCATCCCATTTGACAGAGGGAAAAACTGCAGCGCAGCAAGACTGAGTCACTTCTCAAGGGCCAAAAACGAGAGCCAGGGCAGAATTAAAAGCAGCACCTAATCCCACGTGCCTTTCATTCTCACACGGCATCTTTACACCTGCAGCGGGGGCCCAGTCGCCAAAACTCCGTCCCGAATCATCGCGAAACAAGCGCCTGGCTTTGCCCAAGTGTTTTACCTGAACAGCGATCACCTGTGAAAATGTCCTTACGTAAGAACCAGTAAACGAACTTTTGAGCGGCGGCACGTGTGATGGTCCTACGTTACACGAGCACAGAGCTGAACGGACCCTGAAGAACGGAACCGGCCACCCTTTCAGAAATGGGCCTTTGTAATGGCACGGCCAGGGCTCGGGCTCAGGACTCCAGCTATGATCCAGTTGGGGGTTATTCCACTGACGAGAGAAACAGCAAATTATTACTTGTTTGAGAAGACAGAGGACATTTTTGAAGGGGAGGGAGGAACGGTCATTTAAAAATGAGTTTCAAGAAAGACAACTAAGTAAATACATGTCAGAGACACTGCAGGTGCCCGATAAATCTCGTTAAACGGACTGGCCCAGCGGGACCAGGAAGTGTCTTCCTCCCTTTTCTGCCGAGGCTACCCTCACGTACGAAGTTACTTTTTCGGCCATCGAAAACAAAGGACGCTTATACAAAACCTCTGAAAAGGGACCAAACACTACTTTGTATCACAATTTGTATAAAGTCCCAGTGCCCAGAGGATGCGGACAGATTAACTCCCCAACTAATGCTAGTTAGCAAATATTGACACAGTAAAAGCAGCTTACTTTAGATCCTCACTTTTGCAAATAGTCATTCTTGCATCTATTCCTTATTTTTGTTTTGTTGTGATTATGAGTTTCTTAAAGGGCTTCTAGCTATCCTTTGGGTTCATCAGCACCATTATTAATATTGCATTCATTTCATTAAAAATGTGGCAAGTAGCTCAGATTTACAAGCAGGATCTAATTCCAGAGTTACTTCCACTAGACCCACGACAAAACTTTATTTTTCTTCCTAAAACTCTCAACTTTTTGACATAGCCCACAAAAGAATCTCGTCAGGAAGCATACTAACTTCTCATCCTGTTTGTCCCATTCCTTCAACATTTATTGGGTACCTGGTGTCTTTGAAACCTAACTTTTTAAGAACTGTACGTCTAAACTTTAGGTCCTTTCCATTTCAAGCCCTTTCCCTTCTCCCCCAAAATCCTGTAGGAATTTGCTGCTTCTCTCAATCCTGAAAGCAGCGCAACGACTCAAAATTACGGCTCGTATTCCCACTGCTTCATCACGGAGGGTAACTTTGAAATGCAAGTGCACGCTAGGAGTTTACATTTTCGCCAGCACCCTAGCGACTTTACATAAAAGTGATCCCACACAAACTCCGGAACGATTCCATGTCAGCATGCCCACAGGACGTTTTAAAAAAATTCAGAGGCTCAATTCTCTTTCGAGGATTCTAAGCTTCATCAAACAGCGTCTGTATTCCACTCTCTTCATTCAATCCCGACTTGACCAACAAAACCCTGCACCCCACAACGAGAAGAGAGTCTTTTCCATGTTCTCAACTGAAAATGGGGGGGGGGGGGGGGGGCGGGGTGGACAGGCGCCCCGTTTGCAGGCTTGCACCGAGCAGAGCCTCCGGCCAGCCCCAGAGCTCACGCTTCCTCCCAGAACCCGCGAGTAATCTGCGAACACAGCCCTCAGCTTCCCTGTATCACTCGGCCCGCGCTCCCCCTCCGCCAGTCACGCCCTAAACCCCAACCCACCCCGGACCCCGTCTAAACACTTCTCCGGCCACCCCGCCAACACCCCCGAGAGCCAGCGGCCCTCCCCGAGCCGGGCCCGGGCCCGGCCCGCGACCGCGGCTCCCGCCCGCCCGCCGGCGCACGGCAGCGCTGACAGTTACGGCGCCGGCGGCCGCGGCCACCGGGGCCTGCTGCTGGCACCCGCCCCTCCGCCGCACGCGCCCCCCGGCACGCGCCCCGGGGCCGGGGGCGTCCCTGCCCTCGCCGGAGCCGGCCCCAAGGAGCTGCCGCCCGGCGTCCCCAGCCCAGGGCCCGGCTTCGGCCACACCGACCTGTCGCCGCCCCCGCGCCTGGGCCGCGGCCCTCGCAGCAGCGGCCGCCTCACTGGTCGTCGTCGTCGCCCTCGCCCGCCGCCTCCGCCCGCCACCGCCTCGTTCCCTGTCGCTGCCGCCACCGCCGGCGTTCATGCGGGACCCGCGCTTCTTTCGCCGGAGACCGAGGCCGGGAAAGGGGGCGCCGGGGCCGCACAACACCCCGAGCTCGTCGCCAGCCGCCGCTCCGACGCCGCCTGTCCACACCGGGGGGCTGCGGGGCCCGCCTGGCCGCGGCTGGGCTGCGAGCTGCTCCGAGCGCGGCCCCGAGGAGGAGCCGAGGGAGGCGCCGCCGCCCGCGGCCGTGAGCGCCGGGTCGGCAGAGGTGACGCACAAGCGGGGGCGGCGGAGTGCGCGAGGGAGAGGAGGGCGGCGTGTCGAGCTTCCGGCCAGGGGGGGATTCAGGTTCTGTCGTCTCCCGCAGTCACCCCGAGCCCAGGGCCACCATCTTGGGGAAAACGCGGATCTCGCGACCGCGGCGAAAGCCGGGAGGATTGGAGGGGCGGGCCGAGTATCCCGACAGGCAGCGCGCGCCACGGGTCTGGCGACCGCGCCGGGCGGGGACGTGGGGGGTGGGGGTGGGGCACGCAGCGCGAGGCCCCGCCCCCCTGCGCGGCCCCGCCCCCCTCCCGATCGCCGGCGTCGCCAGCGCAGGGGGCGTTGGGAAGGGGAAGTGGCTCGCGGCTCTCGGAGTCCCACCAGGATCGGTCGCCATCTTGACGCCGGGAGGAGGGGGCAGCGCCTCCCGAGAGCCGCTGCCGTCCGTCGCCCGACAGAGAGGAGGGATCGCGCCCCGGAAGCCCCCTGGAGCCCCCCCCCTCTCCGCGGGAGTGTCGGGGAGTCCCCCGGCTCTGCCCAGCCGAGGACTGTGCCGAAATGTGGGCGCTCCCCATTCTGTTGGGGGACGAATCGGGTTGAAAGCGTGCCGAGGCGGGGTCCTGGGGTGGCCTGAGCTCAGCCCGCCGCGCGCAGAGGCGCCCGGACACGAGGGCTCCGACCCCCACCCTGGCCCCGCTGCCGCGGGGAGCAGGGCGGAGGCAGCCCGCGAGCGCCGGCCGGTTTACCGAGGGCCAAGGTCATCTGCCCAGGCGTCGGCCAGCAGCCGGCGTGGCGCGGCTTACAAAGGGGAGAGCGTGGCCTGCGGGGTGACCCCGACGGCAAGGAGGCTGATGCGCTGCCGTTTGACAGACGCATCCGTGTAAAGCCGTGCGTCCTCACGTTCGGTCCCCAAGTCCGCGCTTTCTTTAGCAGGGCGCTTTTTTTTTTTTTTTTTTTTAAATGGCTGTGCCACACTTTTGAGCAAAGCAATAATAGAATCACTAGCAAGTCATTGTTTCAACGCCTTGCAACAGCCCATCCCAAAATGCTGCGTGCGATCCCGTGGATCTGCTGGTCGACGTTTCTCTGTATCAACAGATCGGAGATTCGGGGCATGTGGCTGTTCTTAGCACACGTTTTTTAATATAGTCAGGGTTTCCCAACTATAAAAAAAAAAGTTAACCAATTATAAAAAATAAGCTAGAGGGATTTGAATTATTCTAGGACCACTGGTGATAAATGACAGTGTTAGATCATGTCCCATTTTAACTCCATTCCTTATTCTTCCGTCATTTCCCCCATTACAGGTCCTCATTCGGAAACGATGAGCAGTTATGTTTTATGGAGATTAGTTAAAACCATGGTCTTTTAAGGACGTATCTTTCCCTGTTATCAAAATAGGCAAATGGGAAGGAGAAGCTTTAAAGACTTTGAGTAATTAAATCAACTTGTTACCACAGTCTCCAGCATGGAAGAACACTTTTTAGCTATTCTGCTTCCTCTTAAGTAACAATTGAATAGATGAAATGTAATTTTATAACGCCCTGGTAAATCAAAACGTGGCAGAAATCCCTGAGTCCCCCCTCCCCCCCAAAAAAAATTGCATAAAAATAAGTAAAATCTGCTCTCAGTTTCATGTCAGAATGACTACCGAGTTCTTTACCAGGACCAGGGAAGAATCTGGACACGGTACCGGCCGCCCTTTCAGTTCATGAATATTAAACGGGTGTTCTTGAGTGACACTGGCGGCAGACGCTGCGAGGACCCACTGTGGTCTTTGCCTTATCCATATTCAAATTCCGAAAGGTTTGCTGGTAAAAAAAAAAAAAAAAAAAATGCCAGTACGAGTATGGTCAGGAATTCTCACACTACTAATAGTGCTCCATCTCCAGGTTTTGTGAATAAAATTTTCTCCCAAAGGAGACCCATATTTGTCTTCAATGTGCTTTTAAACACCTGGGTTTCTACTGAGCAGTGACATTTTTAGAGTTCTAATCAAAATGAAACCCAGTTGTTTCTAATAATTTTCTCATTTTGGGTGTAAAGTGAGAAAGTTTATTTTTAGTTATTTATTTTATTCATTTATTTTCTAGCCTACCGCACGAATGCCTTGAACTTTTGCTATGAACCCAATCTGGGCCAGGCTTCAGGGAACAAGACGAGATGGACGGCCTCTATCACTGCCCTCTGCTCAGGCCCAAGAGGAAGTCACGCCTCTAAAACCACAGATACATTTTCCAAATAATCCAGCATTTTCGTGATTACGGGGGTCTTCACACCTCACGTTCATAAATTTTTTTTTAAATACATTTTGCCTCCAAGTGCTGGCGAAGTGGGTTTTGTTGGCAGGGCTGTTTGGTGCTCAAGGCTTCTTGTTGATATGAGTCACAACCGATGAATCAATATGGGAAAAAACACAACACAATTTTTTTTTGTGACCTAGCATTTCCCAGAGAGCCGAGCTGAGCTCTGACACAGAAAAGGGACAGAGCAGGTGGGATAAAAGGGACCGTTGCTATTTTTACTGTGCCCCAAAACATGACGCCCCCTACTCCCGAGAGAGACCCAGGGCTCCGCGTGGAAGGGGCTGCCGAAGCACCATTAGCTCTGTGAAGAGCACGGCCTGGCGTGCGGCAGGCGCTGGGTAAGTGTTAGTGCTTGGTGACAGCAGCAGTAACCTTAGCGTTATCTGTATCACTGTTCAGCGTTGCACACTTCGGGCGTGAACGCCACACCCCCACCCTCGTTTCTACAGATCTCCCTCAATTTGCACTCCCCCGATCTCCTGTGCTGAAAGTATGAGCCCTCCTTCTGCACCTCTTCAGCTCATCTTTTTTTTTTTAGGGGGGGGTGCGGAGCAGGGGAGTCTTTCCAAGACTGGAATCGCTGTCACTGCCTCTCTCCTCAAATTCTCCCTGGACTCACATTGTCCCTTCTGCCCAGGAGAGCTGTCTGTACATCCTGGGTCCTTGCCTCCCAAGTCCCTCTTCAGCTGCGGGTATTTAGCACTGGCCCCTGTTTTCCTATATGCGTCGCTGGGGCGATGGCAGAGGTAAAGGCTGGCTGCTCCCCAGGAGGGTCCTGGGTACGCCGCGAGCCACGCCTGGCACCAGCACGCCTCCCCTGCTTCTCCGCCTGCAGCAGCCTCTCCAGGGTCTCAAGTGGCTGCCCCTCAAGCCTCCTTTGCAGGATGGTCCTCTCTCCATCCTTGGTCCTCTGTGCCCCCTCTCCCTGTGCTCTCTGTCCCCGAGGGATGCGGTCGGGTTCTCCAGCTGGGCCTCGCTCAGAAACCTCAGACACGTGTCGGAAACCCACACCGGGTGTTCCACAGGCACCGCACATGCTGCGTGTCTGAAACGGGACTGCTGACTGGCCGCCGTGTCCCGCGGCTAACGGAGAGGGGCTGGCTTGGGAGGAAGAAGGAATCGGGTTGGGGAATGTTAAATTTGCGGGGCTGTGTGTCTGCGTCAGGCATCTGTAGTGCAGATGGGTTGCTAATTGGCCCCGAGTCCATCTTCATGACGATGGGCTGCCTGGCCGGACCCATGGTCACCTATAATAAAGACTTAAGTGTGGCCATGTCGTACCTTCTCGCCTGTTGGATGTGAGCAGAAATGATGTGTGCAGTCTTAGATCCTACTCTAAAAAGAAATGGGATGCCCCATTCCCCTTCATCCTTTTTTTAAAAAAATATATTTTATTTAATTATAGAGAGAGAGGAAGAGAAACATCTATGTGTTGTTGTCTCTTCTGCACCCCAGACTGGGGACCTGGCCCGCAACCCAGGCATGTGCCCTGACTGGGAATCGAACCGGCGACCCTTGGGTTCACAGGCCAGAGTTCAATCCATGGAGCCACACCCGCCAGGGCTATTGTCATGATTATTATAACATCCGTCTCCTTCCAGGGAATCCCATCGCTACCACCTTCATTTAGACCCTTTGTGTGTCTTGCTTCAACTAGAATGTAAGCCCCAAACTATCTGATACATTATTGGGTCCCCGACATCACGCAAAAGGTTGGTCCCTGATACAGCACTCACTACTCAATCCCTCCCCGCCCCCAACGGGGGACGGCTCTTAAAGAAACAGGATCTCACTGCTGTCTCGCTTGAGTCTAGAATCTATCCGTGTGGCTCATCAAAGCTTTCTGGATAATATCCAGACTCCAAGAACGTGGGCCCCCGGGTTGTGGGCTTTGCCTCCTCCTAGCGCCCTCCCCACCCACTCCCCACGCGGTGCTTACCCACGAAGGTCAGCTCGAGCCCGTTCGCATGCAATGTCTTCTGCCTGGTAGCCAAGTTCAAGCAAGGTCATGGCGGTGTCTCATCTCCCACACTGTTGACACCACGCGCTGTTCACACCTCCTTCTCCCCTTCTGTTCCTTGAGAGAGGAGAGGGCCCTGGACTTGCTCTGCGTTCCCAGGACCCACCTCAGTGGCTAATACCTGGAAACTCCTCAGAAAGCCTTTGAATGCACGAGCGAGTGGCTATTTCACTCTGCAACTATGTCAAGCAGAGAGATACAAGGCGCAGAGATGCCTGCTTATCCGGTGCCGCAGGGACAGAAAAAATCAGGCAAAGTAATTGACTGTAAGAAATTTGGTGAACTGTAGCTACAAGGGAAACAACAATGTATAAGACCTTCGCATTATGATGTATCAAATGAAGATAGGGAGCAAGGTGGCCTCGAAAGTCCTCTTAAATCTATGCTTATTCAACCAGTAATTTTCACTAATTGCACCTCCATCCAAGACGACATAAATGATTCAAGCACAAAACCTGGAAGTCCTATCGAATTATGCTTTGACCTTGGTCATTTCGGTCTCTTTGTGCCTGCCCGAACCCAGCTGGAGAGTGGGCGGAAGGGAGGAGACTCACTGAGCGCCAGCTGCCGCGGCTGCTAATCTGAGCTGTTCTGAATAAAACAGTTTCACTCAAATCAATGAAGCCACCCTTAGCGACGCCGCCTCCTGCAAGCGCGTCACCGGGGTTCTTTGAAATCGCCCCCAGCGCATTTGTGTGTCTAAGGCCATTTTTAATAGCATACTGATTCTCCTAGGAACCCTAGCAAAATAATTTTTTAAATCTAAGACAGTGCATGAGTAAAAGAAAATCCTGGTTATTAAAAATGAGGCAGACAACTACACTCTTTTTTTTCCAGGATATCTCCACTAAAAAAAAACATCTGGCTAGGGGAGCATCATGACTATAGTCTGCAGTTGATAAGTAACCTGGTATTTTTTTATTCTCGCTTGACAGTAAGAATACAAAATTATCAAAATGCTAAAATTTACTCTTGGACTCTTTTTGCGATTGCCACAAACGATGCTGTCCCTAATGCTTGCCTTTTTAAAAACGTTTGTTATTTTTCTCCTGACAGCAAACTATCATTACAATATAGAGAGACCGAGGTTTATTCAGTTAGTGATTTAGATGGTCAGAGCATAAAATATTTTATATTGCTTTTTGTTTCATTTCCACATCAACGTTCCTAAAATGACAGCTTCTTTCCACAAAGTGCATTGGGTTGCTTGAATGAATCTCATGAATTCTGGCACCAATTTAGGATATTATGCGTTTTTATGAATTAGGGACTTGAGCCTAGAATAAGTAACTTGCCCATGCCTCACAGCTACAGCTTGGCAGAGCTAGGACTTAAATCCAGGTGTGGCCCTGACCCGTGTGGCTCAGTGGGTTGGGCATTGTCCCACAAAGCGAAAGGTCGCCGGTTGGATTCCCAGTCAGGGCACATGCCTGAGTTGGAGGTTCGGTCCCCGGTCAGGCTGCATGGGAGAGACGACCGACAGATGTTTCTCTCTCACATCGATGTTTTTCCTCCGTTCCCCTCTCTCTGAAAATAAATAAAATCTTAATAAATCAATCAATCCAGGTGTATGTTGTTGGGGTGGGCAGGGGAGCGGGGGAGTTGCTGCTTCCCAGAAAACAGATTCATTTCTTTGAATCTCAAAAACACGTTTCATTCAAATGTTTCTTGCAGTAATGCTTGAATCGAAGTACCCGCTGAGCTAAAGCCAGCCCTCATTCAAATGTTTTTTTTTATATATATTTTATTTATTTATTATTAGAGAGAGGGGAAGGGAGGAAGACAGAGAGGGAGAGAAAGAGCCATTAATGGTTGCTCCTCACACGGCCCTCACTGGGGACCTGGCCTGCAACCCAGGCATGTGCCCCGACTGGGAATCAAACCGGGACCCCCTGGTTCCCAGCCCGTGCTCAATCCACTGAGCTATACCAGCCAGGGCCAAATGTTTCTTAATCATGCAGTCATCCCTTTTATTCAGTGCTTCCTAATAATATTAGGCCAGGATCATATTCTCAAGTTGTTAGCTCAAGGGAAAGGTCCTTTTCCAAGTTGCTCGGTTCAAAACTGGGCTTCTGAGCCAAGGCCCCCTCCACCTCCCAGCAGCCGGTCCGAACTCCTTGAGGAACAGTCAGCTGCTTCTCTGTTCGAAAGCCCCGTGTCTTCACCTCTAAAAGGGACGCTACTGCAATGATTTTAGGGACAAAATTTTGCTGAGGACTTGACTCCATGCCTGGCTCGTGAATGCTCAGTAAATGTTGATGGATTGAAGGGTGAATGGATGAACTTGTCCTCATCTGGGCTTCTCCCCAGGAGCAGGTTTTGAGTTGATGATGTGAGTGCAAGTGATTTCTTGGGGAGGTGATTGGAACACCGGGGCAGGAAAGGAAGCGGGAGGGAGGAGGGAAGGGAGAGGGGGCTTTTATACTCAGTGGCCCGCCCGGTGCCGACCACTCACACCGCTGGCTTGGCAGGGGCATCTCAGCTGCCGCTGGGCAGACGAACCTGGCAGCAAAGAAATACAGGTGCTGGCCATCAGAGCTGGGACTGGCCCGTGTGACACTGGGAAAACCTGGGTCCCCAGTGGCATCTGCTACAGGAATGAATGCACAAAGGAACCAACAAGCCAAATTTGACAGATTTGCCAACTTCGGTCCTGGCTGCCCTGGATGCAGGGCTGGAAACATTTCTGCAGCCCCGGCTGGGGTGGCTCAGTGGATTGAGTGCCGGCCTGCAAACCAAAGGTCGCCGGTTCGATTCCCTGTCAGGGCACATGCCCGGGTTGCAGGCCAGGTCCCCAGTAGGGGGCACATGAGAGACAGCCACACATGGATGTTTCTCTCCCTCTCTTTCTTTTTCCCTTTCCCTCTCTCTAAAAATAAATAAAATCTTAAAAAAAAAAAAAAAAGAATCAACTTGCATGGGGAGTATGTGAAGCTCACTGGCTGATGTGCCCCAGGAAGGCTGCACGCAGCATTTCCTGGCCTGACTTTATCCAGTACTTCCACTGATGGCTGCCCCTTCTTTACAAATGGGTTCAGTGATGTCTTGCAGGCCTGGAAGCCAATTCTTTGTTTTGTTTTTTTTGGTTTTTGTTTTTTTTAAATATTTTATTTATTTATTTTTAGAGAGAGGAGAAGGGAGGGAGAAAGAGAGGGAGAAACATCAATGTATGGTTGCTCCTCACATGGCCCTCACCAGGGACCCGGCCCGCAACCCAGGCATGTGCCCCGACTGGGAATCGAACCGGGACTGTCTGGTTCCCAGCCCGCGCTCAATCCACTGAGCTACACCAGCAGGGCCAATTCTTTGTTTTTAAAAGTGACTCATGCCCCCTGGCCAGGTAGCTCGGTTGGTTAGAGCATCATCCCAATATGCAAAGGCTGTGGGTTCAATCCCCAGTCAGAGCACGTGCAAGACTCAGCCACTGAATGCATGAAAACGTGGGGCAACTCTCCCTCTCTCTCCCCCCTCCCCGCCACGTCTTCCTCTCTCTCTAAAATCATAAATAAAAAAATTTAAGTGACTTACGCCAACCTCTGGGACGTCATGCATCTAATCCAGAAGAGGCCATTTTTATCTTTTTCATTGTCACGTTCTCACGGTGCTTCTCACAGCGCACACCAACCGTATCGGACTTTATTCCCCGAACGGCTGTGATGTCTCATTCAGAATCGTTGTCCTACTACGCGCATACCAAGGACTTCTTCGGGTCTCTCCAGTTTCCGACCACCCCTACCTACTAAGCTCTCGGTCCCGTTTTTCCTGTGTCTCTCTTCCACCTCAAACATCGGTCCCAGGGCACATGGCAGCGTCGTCCTGACTTCCCCGCTTCCCAGTCACTATTTAACCCTAAAGAAAAGTTTAAAGAACAGTGTGGCGGAAACCCTGTTCGCCTCGCCCGGGTTTCACAACCGTTCCTCTGGGACTCTATTTGCTCAGTCATTTGTCATCTTTACCTGGGGGACCCTTTCACACAAATGACAGACTTCGCCATGCTCGTCAGCGTGTTTTCCTGAGAACAAAGGCGTTGTTCTATGTTGCAGCAACTCCATACAATATTTAACTCTGACTCAATGATCGATAGCTACCATACAACCCACGTTCGCGTTTCCCCAGGTGTTTAAAGAGTATTTCTGTAGATTTGTAATCCAAGGTCCCATGAAGGAGTACGCTCCCTTAGCTGTTATGTTTCTTTCGTCTTCATGTATCTAGAAACATCCCAGAACGTCTTTTCTTTTATGAACTTGATTTTTTTTAAGATTCCAGGACAGTGCTTTCACGTGTTTAAAAATGTATTTACTTTTATTTCTTTTCAAAGATTTTATTTCTTTATTTTCAGAGAGGGGAAGGGAGGGAGAAAGAGAGGGAGATAAACATCAGTGTGGGGTTGCCTCTCGTGCGCCCCCTACTGGGGACCTGGGCCTGCAACCCAGGCAAGTGCCCTGACTGGGAATTGAACCAGTGACACTTTGGTTCACAGGCTGGTGCTCAATCCACTGAGCCACACCAGCCAGGGCTAAAAAAAAAATGCGTTTATTTTTAGAGAGAGGGGAAGGGAGGGAGAAAGAGAGGGAGAAAAATATCAATGCAAGAGATGGGTTGCCTCTTGGATGCGCCCAGACTGGGGACCGAACCCACAACGTAGGTGTCTGCCCTGATGAGGGTGACTTCTTGGTTTGCAGGATGAGAGCCAACCCACAGAGCCACATCGGCCAGGCCTCTGGCTGGCTTTGGCTTGCTCACTTCAAAGCTGGACTATCCCTAACATAAGAAAAGGACTCAACTTGCCTTCCCAGGCAATAGGACACTTCTGAAAACACAGCCCAGACTCTCATCCCCCAGCTCCCTCCTTGATTCAGAAGAGGCAATATCGCCGGCCGGGAAAGGCCAGGATGGGGGGACGGGTGGCTTGGCATAACCCTCTGTCCCTTCCCTGAAGGAGACATTCATGGCGATGATTTCCTTCCATTTCTTTATACTCTAACCACCGTCGTTCCAATTCCTAAACACTACAATTTCCCCTGTTTTCTGAACTTTATATAAATGGAATCCTACAGCATCTATTCTTTTGGGTCCGCACCTTCTTTCACTCAAAATGATGTGTGTGAGATGTATCCCTATTGTGGCGTGTAACTGCAGTTAGTTTGTCTGCATGGTTATGAAATGCTAACACGCTGCCTCTTACTAACCTGTCGTCCTCTCGACTGCCACTTGGGTTATTTCTTATTTCCGGACTTAAGGATGCTGCAAGGAAAACTCTTGACATGATTGGAACCTGCTTCCGCCTGGGTCGCGAGCAAAGGATTCTTCTCCCTTAGAAACAGCTCCCGGATTTGTGGGCTTCTTATTACCATTCGGTCTTATCATCTCAATAGCTCTTCGGTGAGTATATTCTTCCGTGAGCGAGAGTGATTCACCCACACAAAATAAGCTTCATTTTCCGTACTTTTCTATGAGTGTATATATTTGCCACTCGAGAACAGGAGGAGAATTGATGAGATTTATGGTTCTCGAAGTCCTTGGAGCCCCTTGGGGGTAGACTCACTTCCTGCTTATTCACACTTATGACACCCCAGCATAGCACCGATTAATGCTATCGGCAACACATGAGACCTCAGTTGGATCACACGGTTTAGTCACACAGGATAAATTCTTTTCCAGCGTTCTCAACAAAGCTTCTGAGAGCAAAAGTAACCATAAAAACTAGCGATGATACTGAGTTGCTAATACCTACGAGATTCACCTCGGGAGTGGGCTGACCTTCGGCTTCCCAGGCCCCACGCCAAGAGCCCGCATGAACAGGTCTGCAGTAGCGCCCAGGACTCTGCATTTTCCACAAGCATCCAAAGCGTTGCTCGGGCCAGGCTGTGAGCAGGGCTGTCAATGAGCAATGTCAGGAAGGAGAAATGAAGGGCATGACTGCAGAAGGGAAGGGAAAGACCAAAAAAAAAGAAATGTGGAGGGCCCTGGCTGGTGTGGCTCAGTGGATTGAGTGCCGGCCTGCGAACCAAAGGGTCACTGGTTCAATTCCCAGTCAGGCCACATGCCTGGGTTGTGAGTCAGGTGCCCAGTAGGGGGCATGTGAGAGACAACTGATCAACAATGATTTTTCTCTCTCTTTTTCTCCTTCCCTTCCCCTCTCTCTAAATATAAATAAATAAAATGTCTTTAAAAAAATGTGGGGAGAGCCCTGGCTGGTGTAGCTCAGTGGATTGAGCGCAGGCTGGGAACCAGAGGGTCCCGATTCAATTCCCAGTCAGGGCACATGCCTGGGTTGCGGGCCAGGTCCCCGTGAGGGCCATGTGAGAGGCAACCTTACATTGCTGTTTCTCTCCCTCTCTGTCTCCTTCCCCTCCCCTCTCTCTAAAAATAAATAAAAATAAAATCTTTAAAAAAAAAATGTGGGGAGAGCACAAGGAAACCAATCGGTCATGCTTCTTGCTGGGGGCAGTGATAAAGGTCGGATGGTGCCACATGATCAGTACCCAGGGTTCTCCACTCCAGGCTCACCTGCCTCCCGGTTCAGGGCAGCTGGGACCTTGTTCTCGTCCACATCGGGGGGAGAGGGGGGAGGTTGCTTTGTGACAGCTAGGCTCGTGCAAGGCCATTGACGGGCCAGGCCCTGTGAGAGAAGAAGAGAACCTGCAAATTGTATACTTGTCCACTCTAGTTCTGGTTGACATCTCTCCAGTGTCCCTAGGACTAAATGGTGAACAGCATGCTCTCATTTTCAAATGCCGCATTTGCCGTGGATATGCGTGCCGATGGTTTTGTGCGCATTATACACCGGATTATTATACCCGTGACATGTAATCATTATGCCCATGTATACTGTGCATCCTTATGTTTCCCTCAAAAACTGTGAGCCAGGACTTCCGGCCAAGATGGAGGCATAGGTAGACACGCTATGCCTCCTCGCACAACCAAAAGAAGGACAACAATAATTTAAAAACAAAAAACAACCAGAACTGACAGAAAATCAAACTGTATGGAAGTCCCACAACCAAGGAGTTAAAGACACGTTCATCCAGATCGGTGGGCGGGGCGGGGCAGGGCCGGGCAGAGAGGACTCACAGCAAGGCTGCAGCTAGAGAACAGGAGGTCCCACATTCGCATGCGGATAAACCAGGAGAAAAAGCTGAGGAGTAGAGCAGACTGCGTGGCCCACCATCGTGGGGAAATAAAGCCTCAAACCCCCGACTGAAAACAGCTGTGGGGTTGAGGCAGCAATGGGAGGAACTCCCAGCCTCACAGGAGAGTTCATTGGAGAGACCCACACGGTCCTAGAATGTACACAAGCCCACCCACCTGGGAACCAGCACAGAAGGGCCCAATTTGCTTGTGGTAGCGGAGGAAGTGACTGGAAGCCGGCAGAGAGCAGAGCAAGTGCCATTGTGTCCTCTTGGGCCCCTTTCCCACAGACAACGTCACAACGCAGTGACATGATTACCCTGCCCTGGTGAACACCTAAGGCTCTACCCCCTTATATGTAACAGGCATGTGGAGAAAAAAAAAGGCCCAAATGAAAGAGCAGATCAAAGCTCCAGAAAAAATACAACTAAGCCATGAAGAGATAGCCAGCTTATCAGATGCACAGTTCAAAACACCGGTCATCAGATGCTCACAGGATTGGTGGAATTTGGTCGCAAATTAGATGAAAAAATGAAGGATATGCTAAGTGAAATAAAGGAAATAAACAGGGAACCCATAGGGATGGGAAGGAAACTGGGACTCAAATCAACGGTGTGGACCACAAGGAAGAAAAAAACATTCAATCAGAAAAGAATGAAGAAACAAGAATTCAAAAAAATGAGGAGAGGCTTAGGAACCTCCAGGACATCCTTAAACATCCCAACATACAGATCATAGGGGTACCAGAAGGAGAAGAGGAAGACCAAGGGATTGAAAATTTACTTGAACAAATAATGAAGGAGAACTTCCCTAATCTGGCAAAGGAAATAGACTTCCAGGAAGTCCGGAAAGCTCAGAGAGTCCCAAAGAAGTTGGACCCAAAGAGGAACACACCAAGGCACATCATAATGACATTACCTAAGATTAAAAATAAGGAGAGAATCTTAGAAGCAGTAAGAGAAAGGAGATAGTCACCTACAAAGGAATTCCCATAAGACTGTCAGCTCATTTCTCAAAAGAGACCTTGCAGGCAAGAAGGGGCTAGAGAGAAGTATTCCAAGTCATGAAAGGCAAGGACCTACATCCAAGATGACTCTATCCAGCAAAGATTTCATTTAGAATGGAAGGGCAGATAAAGTGCTTCCCAGATAAGGTCAAGTTCAAGGAGTTCATCATCACCCAGATTTTATTATATGAAATGTTAAAGGAATTGATATAAGACATGGAGGGTTATCAATAGGGGAGTGGGAGGGGGAGAGAGGAGGAAAAAGTACAGAGAATAAGTAGCATCAATGGTAGGCAGAAAACAGACAGGGGGAGTTAAGAATAGTATAGGAAATGTAGAAGCCAAAGAACTTATGTGTATGACCCATGGACACGAACTAAGGGGGGGATGTGGGTGGGACGGGGTGCGGGGCGGAGAAGAATAAAGGGGGGGGATGGGACAACTGTAATAGCAATTAAAAAAGAAAGGAAGAAAAAAAATTGAGCCAAAAACCTGTGCATTAGACACAGCAAAATGCGGTAAAGGCAAGACCACGACCTAATTACAATCCGCAGTTGGAGAGAGGCAATGCTCAGCATAGGTCAAAAGGTCTAGCCCTGGCTGGTGTGGTTCAGTGGATTGAGCACCGGCATGCAAACCAAAGGGTCGCTGGTTCAATTCCCAGTCAGGGCACATGCCTGGGTTGCGGGCCAGGTCCCCAGAGGGGGCCACGTGAGAGGCAACCACACATTGATGTTTCTCCCCTTCTCTTTCTCCCTCCATTCCCTTCTGTCTAAAAATAAATAAATAAAATCTTTAAAAAAAAAAAAAAAAGGTAAAAGACAAGTCCCACCCAGCAGCTTCTGCTTATAGCTCATTGGTCAAAGGCATGTCAGGTGACTCTTCTATGCTTGGTCTGGCTCTAGCCAAATGGCCCCTTCCCCACTCAGGGGGCGTGTTTCCCACCTAAGGAATTTGTGCCTGCCCTTGAAGACAGTAACAATGTACCTGGCCTCCTCTGTCTCCACCTGGGATCCACGGTGGCTCAGAATCCAGACCTGTCCAATTTGCACGGCTTGGCGAGACCTGGGTCTGGCCTTCCTCTGACCTGTTCCCCAGGCCCAGCACCTGGGTTTCTGCCAGGTTCTGCTTCCTCTCACCCTCTGCGGGGACCGGGTCTCTACCCCTTGGCAGCTCTCCGAGGACCGAACCCTCTGCCAGAACCACAGGGCGCCACCTGCCTGCACGGCGGCACTCACGCCTGTTTCCAGCCTCCCACAACCATGTGCCGGCTTGGGAGGGCTGACCTTGACCTCCCACATGTGGAGCCGCTGCTGACACCACCGCCGCTGCGTGACATCTGACCCTCCAGGCCTTGTGTGGGCTTGAAGGCAGGGAAGGAGGTTAAAACACAGGATGGGGCTGTGTGGCGGGATGAGCTGCTGAGACCGCGGAGGGTTCCTTCCGTTTGTCTCAGGTGGAGACCTGGGTGTCCTGGGGCTCTGCAGAGAGTTAGGGACAGGTGGTTAAGGACTGGGCAGTGGCCCTGCAAACTCTATCAGGCACCGAGGAGGGAGGCCGTGACCGTTGATTGGCAGTGAGGAGGCTAGGCTGATTAGACAGAGGGTGTGTGTTTGGGGAACAGGAAATAATTAGGCCCTGGTTGGGTGGCTCAGTTGGTTGGAACGTCATCCCATGCACCAAAAGGCTGTGGGTTCGATTCCCGGTCAGGGCACATGCCTAGGTTTCAGGGGGCACGTACAGAGGCGATCGATCAGTGTTTCTCTCTCTCTCTTCCCCTTCCTCTCTAAAACCAGTAACCATATCCTGGGGTGAGGATTAAATTTTTTTTTTTTAGAGAAAGAAATAGGTTAGTAGATGGATCGCATTGGGATAACCTTATTGTAAGCAGAGGGCTGTAATTCAAGCAGAGGAAATGAAGAAGCCCAGGTTTCGGAGTGGAGAAGCACGCGAGGGAAGCAGCAAACCTCATCACAAGCTGGAAGAGGAACCCAAAGTCAGGACTGCTCGGCACACTGGCCCGGTCCCACAAGGGGCGTTTCCACGGAGGACGGGCCAGGGCAGGGGCCGAAGGGCTCTTTGGACAAACAGGAGGGAGGGAGCAGGGGTCACCCCCCCCCCCCCCGGCGTTCAGCTCCACTGACTGAGAACTTGTGCACGTCATCAACCAAGAGGCTGCGATCACAGGCGGCCCTGATTGAAGGGCGCCCAGGTCACGTGACACAGCGCAGTGTCCCTGGCCTGGAGGAGACGGTCCCCAGGGAGCGGGTGTTGATGAGGAACTACGAATTATATGAATTATTATTCCTCTGCCCGCCGGGGGAGGGAGGCAGGCAGGTGGAGCGCGGGCAGGGCAGGTGCCCTCATCTATGCTAAGGTCGTGGCTGCACAGGACAGGCCTGCAATGCCAAGGCCACTGTCACCTGCCGTCAACAGGGGACAGCCGCGTTGCTTTGCGTGCCCAGGCGGAGAACTGGGGGAAGAGAATGACCGGGGCGTGGGTGCCAGGAGACTGGTTTCATAAGGCCTAAATGTTCGCTTTAATCCTAAATATTCCAACAAGGGAAAGCAAGAAAACGAAGCGTGAAGTGGATATAACGTAAAATATTAGGGTAGGGCCTGGCTGGTGTAGCTCAGTGGATTGAGCGCGGGCTGGGAACCAGAGGGTCCCGGTTCGATTCCCAGTCGGGGCACATGCCTGGGTTGCGGGCCAGGTCCCCAGTGAGGGCCATGTGAGAGGCAACCATACATTGTTCTTTCTCCCTCCCTCTCCTCTCTCTGAAAATAAATAAATAAAATCTTTAAAAAAAAAATATTAGGGTAGGGCCTGGGGTAAAGGTCCTGAGGAATTCAGTGAAACGCAACATCCTGTCCAGACGGGTTTTTAGTGTTGAAATCCTATTACTTTACATTGTCGGCAAAGTCTTGGGGATGTTCTGTATTATACAGGGCGGGCAAAAGGAGGTTTATAGATGTGAGCATGCAAAACAGAGTTTATTCTTGAATTATTATTTACTAACTATGTGTGTTCTTTTCTTTTTTGGGAATGCGATTCCTTAAGATTTTATTTTTACTTATTTTTAGAGTGAGGGGAAGGGAGGGAGGAAGAGAGGGAGAGAAACGTCGATTGGCTGCCTCTCTTACGCCCCCTACTGGGGACCTGGCCTGCACCCCAGGCATGTGCCCTGACTGGGAATCGAACCCACGACCTTTCAGTTTGCAGGTGGGCACTCAATCCACTGAGCCACACCAGCCAGGGCTGATTCCTGCTTTTAATTACTGTAGTATTTTCCACAAACGACTGTACATTGACTTCTGCCCCACCACGTATGAAAGGTCACACTAACAGCATTTGAGACCCTGACGTAGAATCAGATCTGAGTCCCTGGCACGTGTCTCAGGAAGTAGCAGGGAAGGCCGTTGAGTTTGGCTTGTGGCTGCAGACAATGCCCAGGAAATAAACCCTGACATGACTGGGCAGCTTAGCTCACCAAGAATGTTCCATGCTCCCTTGGTCCTGGGCCAAGGGTCACAGCTAACCTCTGGCACAGAAACCGGGAGAGAACGCCGGGTGTCCCATGTCCTCTCCACCCTCAGAAATAATCCAAAAATAATTCCACCAGCCCTGGCCAGGTGGCCCAATTGGCTGGAGCATCGTCGCGCACACCAAAAATGGTTGCGGGTTCGATCCCCGGTCAGGTGCGTATGGGAGGAAATCGATCCAAGTTTCTCTCTCGCCTTCATGGTTCCCTTTCTCTCTCGCTCTCAAATCAATCAATAACAATTAAACAAGAGAAAGACCTCCAAATCCATCCGTGAGGTAAAGGACCTTGTTCTACCCACAGGGGTTTCTCACGAGTGGGCTTCTGCTTTAAGTCCTGGGTGAGATGCTGGTTCATTGGGCTGCTGGTCTGGGGCCGTGAGACTCATCCGGTCATTCCCAGGGCCCGCCCGCCTACTACCACAACCCCTCCCGCGGTAGACGTCCAGCTCCCAGCCCTGACCTAGCTGCAGGACCCCGGTGCAGTCCCCAGGGGGCCCAAACGATCGAGCACATTCTGAGACTCGACCGGCACCGACTGGCCATCAGGTCCAGCCCAGAGGTGACCGCGATGGCGGAAAGTGAACGAAAGGCCAGGAAAACAGGAGACTGTGCATTGAAACCAATGTCTCTAGTCCCTTGGAAGGGAATACGCCAAGTCGAGGGTCAGGGAGCCCCTCGTCCCCAAGGCGATGCTGGGCCAGCAGGTCACTGGACAGAGGCCCGCGTTCCCGTCCCGTGCCAGTTCCCCACCCGTGCACGCCAAGCAACGGTGAGCAGGCGACCGTGGCCTTGGCATTGCCGTCCTGTCCTGTGCAGCCATGGCCTCAGCACAGGCTGGCACCTGCCCCAACCCGTGCGGTGCCCCCGCCCTGATTGACAGAGCCCTTGAGAAGGGGAGTCCGTGATTCCTCTCGTTCCTATTATTCCTCTCATTCTGTTCAGCGTCTCCAAGGCTCCCTCTTTCATCGGCTTCTTTGTTTGACTAATTGCTTTAGCCAGTCCTTCAGCGCAGGGCTGCCGGCAGCCCATCCTCAGCTTTACTTCGCCTGCTTAATGGTCTTGTTTCCCTCGCATTCCTCAAAGACCGTGTGCGCGTTCTCAGAGGTAAAATTTGGGGCTGAATTTTTTTTCCTTTCCATGCTTGAAAGATGTCCGGCCACTTTTTTTCCGTTTCTCATTGTTTCCGACAAAAAAATCCTTTCTCGTTTGAAATTTTTTCCCCCCTATAGGTCATGTATCATTTCTCTCTAACTTCTTGCGAGACTTTTTGCTTTGTCTCGGGCGTGGATTTCTTTCGGGTTATCCTGTGTAGGGTCTTCAGTCTGTAGCTCCGCATGGACCGTTTTCCGTTATTCCTTTCCCAAATATTCTCAGTCCCTCTCTTTTCCTGAGATTCTGATGACAGAAACATTAATGGGTTTTTTTTTTTTTTAAGATTTTATTTATTTATTTTCAGAGAGAGGAGAAGGGAGGGAGAAAGAGCAATGTATGGTTGCCTCTCACATGGCCCTCACTGGGTACCTGGCCCGCAACCCAGGCATGTGCCCCGACTGGGAATCGAACCGGGACCCTCTGGTTCCCAGCCCGCGCTCAATCCACTGAGCTACATCAGCTGGGCTAATGGGGCTTTTTAAAGAAAATAGCCCCTTAGGTTGCAGAGACTGCTCATTTTTTAAGTCTATTCCTCACTCTTGTTTAGATTGGGGGTTCCAATCGGGTAAATTTGACCCTCAAGTTCAGTGATTCCATCCTCCGCCATCCCCATTCAATGACTGAGCCCACCCAGTGCATCTTCTGTTTAAATCTGCTGTCATAGTTTCCAGTTTTCAGATTTCCATTTTTTTGTAATAGCTGTTTCTTGGCTGGGATTTCATAACGGTTTTTAGTTATTCTTTTATGTTTCGATTACAGTTCACAGTCACTATTATCTGTATCAGTTTCAGGCATCCAGCCTAGTGGTTAGACCATCATACACCTAACAAAGTGACCCCCCCGATATTTCCAGTGCCCAGCTGACACCACGCAGGTATCAGACTATTATTGACTGTTTTCCCTGGCTGTCCTTTGCATCCCTGAGACTATTCTGCAACGGCCAGTCTGTACTTCTAATTCCTTCCCCCTTTTCACCCAGCCCCCCACCCCCGCCCCTCTGGCCACCCCCGCCTGTCCTCTGTCTCGCTGAGCCTGTTTCTGCTTCATTTTGTCCTTTAGCTTCCTCAGAGAGGCGAAGTCCTGGGGTATTTCTTTCTCTGTCTGGCTGACTTCCCTTGGCCTGATGCCCTCCAGGTTTTGTTTCCAGAGAATCTGTTATTATTCATTGGGGAAACATTTTAATAGCAGCTCTCTGAACACCCTGATGGGGTCCTGTTCATCTCCGTGTGAACGCCAGCTGCTTGCCGCTTCTCGATCGAGGTGTGTTGGTGACCCTGGGCCTGGCGGGGGCGGGGAGGGGGTGCTATCCTCTCCTGCACGTATGCTCAGCTGTGTGAGGAGACCCTGGGTCCTGCTGAAATCCTTCATGGTAGCAGGTGGCCACTCTTGTTTGGGGCCAGTGCTCAGGCCCTGGCTTACTTTTCCAGACAGTGGCTGCTCATAGTCCAGAGCCTTGGGTCCTATTGATTTATCTGCTGATCCTATCTCCCACTCCATGTTAGTGCCGCCTGAGCGAGTAAAACAGGTTCCCCCAGGTTGGCCTTGGAGGAGGAGGAGGAGGAGGAGGAGGAGGGAGGAGTCCTCTCAGGCCCATGGGGACAGGGAAGCTCCCTGGGCTGGGACATGTGTCATGGTGGCACCTGTCTGCTGATTCTGCCCACCCACTAGGCACATGGAGGACTCTCAGCACACTGAGGTCTCTTGCTGGGATCTCCCCCACACGGGAAACCTACAGAGGAACACCGAGGTCCTGCGTGGCCCAGGGTCCACGGGGTAATGGAGGGGGCGGAGTGAGGTGGGCCTGCGACGCTATTGTTCTTCTCCACCCAGGGCACCTCGGAGGGAGGGTCCGCGTATCCGTGTGCACCACCTGGCTAACGAAATGCGTCACGGAGACAGCCAGGGGACTCTGCGCTTGGCACCCTCCCCCCTCGCCACGGTCACTGAAGCTGCTTCAGATGGTGGCTGTTCCGACAGCCCACGTCCCCCCCGCGGGGACGATGACAGCTCAGAGCCCAGCCCCCGCAGATCCGCAGATCCGGGAGGGCGCGTGACGGCAGCGAGGGAAGCGGGCAGGAACCTCGGTGCGCGCGGTTGCCATAGCATCCCCTCGTCGGTTCCGCGGCGCCTTCTGCTTCCCAGGAAACCCGGGGCGCGCAGGCAAATCCTGACAGCCCCGGAGGGCACCGGCGAGGCGCAAAAGCCACCCACCGGCACAGCGACCTACACCAAACACGCCGTGAACTCAGCGTGCGCTCCTCAGGCACAGGGTTGCCCTCTGGTGCAGTGGGAGCGCGCGGTGGGTCTGGCAGCCTCCACGCGCGTTGGGGCGCCCGAGTGGGTTAGGAAGACGTCGCAATAGAGCGGGCTTGTCCATGGGAGGAAGGCGGGGAGGGGCTGTGGGCAGAGGAAGCTCCCTTTCTGGCTTCCACCGCTGCGGCCTGAGCGCAACGGTGAAGGGCACCCGGGCTCCGCGTGAAGCAGGACATGAACGCCCCGATCAGAGGGGCCTGAGAGCCCCTTCCCTCCCCACCACCGTGGGTGGGTGGACACAGCAAGCAGTGGCCATGTGCAGCTCGGAAGAGGGCTCCCACCGGCACCGGCCACGCGGGCACCCTGACCTCGGGTTCCCAGCCCCCAGAACCGCGGCAGACACCAATGCTGGAGACGTGCCAGCCAGTCTCCGGGTGCTGTTATCGCAGCCGGGATGAGCCGAGACACCACCTCCAGGATGGACGCCGCATTAAGAATTACTGATGCGGCCAGGCCGGGTGGCTTCGTGGGTTGGAGTGTTGTCTCTCACACCAAAAGCTTGCCGGCTCCAGGCCCGGTCAGGGGATATGCCCAGGTCGCAGGTTCGATCCCTGGTTGGGGCACCTGTGGAAGACGACCGATCGATGTTTCTCCCTCTCCCCTTCCTCTCTTCCTTCCGAGATCAGACAAGATCGGGCGCGTTCAGTGTGGTATGGCCATAGACTCCCTTCCTCTCTTTCTAAAATCAATAAATATATCCTTGGGTGAGGAGTATATATAAAGAATTACTGCCCTGGCTGGTGTGGCTCAGTGGATTGAGCGCTGGCCTGCGAACCAAAGGGTCTCAGTTTGATTCCCAGTCAGGGCACATGCCTGGGTTGTGGGCCAGGTCCCCAGTAGGGGGCGCATGAGAGGCAACCACACACTGATGTTTTTCTCCCTCTCTTTCTCCTTCCCTTCCCCTCTCTCTAAAAATAAATAAATAAATAAATTTAAAAAAGAATGCTGCTATGCACTAAGGGGGGGGATTCCCTTCAGTCTAATTAAATCCAACACAGAAGTGGAATAATTCTAAGAAATGAATAACCCTTCTACTGGAACACAGAAGCAACTGTGATAATTTGTAGCCTGTCGTTTGTGGGCTGGTAGTTGATTTTGACCCAGCATGCTTAGGTCTGTGTTATTTGTCTGTTTGATTCCAAATTCCTTCAGTACGGATGGCTGAATAATTTGTTTTTTGATGAGAACAGAAAGATCTTATATCTCATTCCTCCGGTTCTTTTTTCTTCGGAGTTTTGGACGTCTTTGTGCTTATTTTAAAAGTATGTTGCTGCTGCCCTCTGTTGGAAGGAATGTGTATCCTACTCAGACACAGGGACTCTTGAAACATCCAAATATCTGTCCCTTGCTTCTTTTAACTTCCCAGCTATTTCTTTGTCGTCTTAAATGTTTAAAAAAGATTTTATTTTTATTTAAGTTTAGAGAGAGGGGAAAGGAGGGAAAAAGGGAGGGAGAGAAACATCACTGTGTGGTGCCTCTCACACGCCCCCTACTGGGGACCTGGCCTGCAACCCAGGCATGTGCACTGACTGGGAATCGAACCAGCAACCCCTTGGTTCTCAGGCCAGTGCTCAATCCACTGAGCTACATCAGCCAGGGCTTAAATTTTTATTTACTGATGAGAGAGAGAGATGGATTTGTTGTTCCCCTTATGGATGCATTCATTGGCTGATTCTTGTCTGTGCCCTGACCCAGGATCGAACCCCCAACCCTGACGCATTGGACATCACTCTCACCAACTGAGCTGCCCACCGATTTCTCAAAGGGGAGATTCTGCCTTTAATTCATAGATGTGAGGTATGGCTTCTGGCTCCCACTAAGAATCTAATTTATCTCAGAAGCATCTTCTATGGTGGTGGGGCGCTCGCTTTCACTTCCGAACTTGAAATGGGATGGAACTACGGGTGGGAGGGTGTGTGGTTTTTATCTTCTCAAAAAGACAGAGCAAGAGAGGTGGGCTTGCAGGACATTGTGTCTTAAATGTGCATTTACTGTGCTGTCTCGAGCCTCGGCTGCCTCTGGAGCCCCTCATGTCTCAAAGTTCTCTTCCCACCACAAAGTTTTTTGGAGAAATAGCCCCTCCTGTGAGGTGAGGGGTGGGCGGTGAAGCTGAGCCGGGAGGGACAGATGCACTGCATGTTGGTCTTGTGAGGCAGGAGAGGCAGGAAGCACTTACCCATCGCCAGCTCCCACCCCCCAAGGGCCTTCGACTGGCTCATGATGCAACTCCGGGGCCTATGGGGGAGCAAACTGGTTAAAAAGGGAATGAGAGCCCTGACAGGTGTGGCTCCCTGGGTTGGGTGCCATCCCACAAAGCATAAGGTCCCCCGGTTCAATTCCCGGTCAGGGCACATGCCTGGGTTGCCACCTGGTCCCTGGTTGGGGCATGTGCCAGAGGCAACTAACTGATCCATGTTTCTCTCCCACCTGTTGGCCCTCCCTTCCCCTCTCTAAAACTAAATAAATAAAATCTTAAAAAAAAAAAAGAAAGAAAAGAATGCTTCCAACGTGTCAACCAAGTGCTCTCCCAGCTTTGCCTGAGGAAGGGGTGCACGTGTGTTTCATGATTTGACAGCAGACAGAGGGAGACAGCGGCCACATGCTCACTGGGGCCGGTCCGTCCTGTGGGACCCGCAGCCCCAGGTCCTACCTCCCGGTTCTGGTTCCGAGAGGCGTGAGTCTTGCTCGCGGTGCGTTCTGTTCTGCAGCGCCCATGGTGCTCTGATGGGGCCGGGAGACATCTGGCTGTCGAGCTGGGGGGTGGGGGGTGCAGCCTGGTTAATAAGCCCACAGTGGCCCTGACGCCGAAGGAAGTGGCAGCAGAGACGCATCCGAGACCCAAGGAAGCACAGACGCAGCCGATGGCACCCAGAGACAGCTAGAACAGCCCTGGGGGGGCTGGACATCGCCTTTCCAACCACAGGGAATTCCAGGGGTCCCTATTTTCCCGCCGTTCTGAGGTCTGGGGCCAGATTTAGGGCCGGTAGCCAGCACAGGCCTTCATGTTCTCCTGCGGGCCCCAGCCGGCCGCTCTGCGTGGCTGCCTCCCCAGCGGGCCGGCCAGGTGGTTCGGCTTGGAACGGGACGCAGGTGGCTGTGTGGCTTCTGACATCTCCGGGCCCGCAGCGCTCTGCAGCCGGCAGAGTCCTGCGCATTCGGATGCGAGGCCTCAGCATCCGTCACTTTGTCCCCAGGTGGCATTGTTTACAGCCAGACAAACAGAATTAGGGGCCCCATGAACTCAGGATCGTGGGATTGCCGTGAGACGCGCGCACAGAAGCACCCCCCCCCCCACTCCCCCAGACGTCTACTCCCTGAAAAGTGCCCCCCAAGGAAAGACAGTGCAAAGGTCAAGCTAGCCCTGACCGGTGTGGCTCCATGGCAACCGGCTGGTTGGGTGTCCCGCAAAGCAAAAGGTTGCTGGTTTGATTCCTGCTCAGGGCACTTACCTGGGTTGCAGGTTCGGTTCCTGGTTGGGGCAATGGATGAATGTTTGTCTCTCACATGGATGTTACTCGCTCTCTTTTTCTCCCTCCTTTCCTCTCTCTCTAAAAAAGACATAAATAAAATCTTAAAAAAAAAAAAAGTTGAATGTAGGCCAATGCATCCCGTAAAGGAAGTGTCAACATATGTTGTCTTATTAAATTGTGGGCCCTGGCTGGTGTAGCTCAGTGGATTGAGCGCGGGCTGGGAACCAGAGGCTCCAAGTTCAATTCCCAGTCGGGGCACATGCCTGGGTTGCAGGCCGGGTCCCCACTGAGGGCCATGTGAGAGGCAACCACACACTGCTGTTTCTCTCCCTCTCTGTCTCCCTCCCTTCCCTTCTCTCTAAAGTAAATAAATAAGATCTTAAAAAAAAAAGTTAATGATTAAAAATAATAATAATAAATAAATTGTGGGGTGCTCCAATGGGATAGATACTGCTTAGCCATAAAAAAAAAAAAGAAGGAAATATTACCTTTTTGCGACTGTGCGGATGGACCTGGAAGGCATGATGCTAAGTGACATTAGCCGGTCAGTGACAGACACACACCACGTGGTTTCACTCATTTGTGGAATCTAGTGAACAAAATTAACAGACAAAAGTAGGAACAGACTCAGACGCTGAGCAGAGAATGGCAGCTGTCAGAGGGGAGGGGAGTTGCGGGGATGGCTGAAAAAGGGGGAGGGACTAAGCAAAGGGAAAAAAAACCTGAGCGACCCAGACAACAGCCTGGAAGGAGACTGGGCGTGGGGTGGCGAACACAATACGGTGTACAGATATAGAATAGCCCACTCGAAACCTATACAAGTTTATGAACCCATGTCCACCCGATATAGTAAACATTAAAAAAATAAAAATGAAAATAAGCTCCCCCCTCCAATTTTGCGATGCTCCAGAATAATACCTGCAAGGACCTCAGGTATGAGCTTCCATCCCCGGGGCGGGGTCTTTCACCAGGGGGCCTCTGGGTGTCCCCGTGACCAGAAGAAGGCCGCGGGGAAAAGACAAAGAAATTCACGCCCCTGGGCGACACGTCCAGATCCTGGGTGCAGACGTGCTTCCACCGGCTCACCAGCAGATGTCACTGTTTGCATAGGAAAGAGAAAAAGTTATTTCTCCGCCAGAGCCCCGCCCTCCCCTTTTTCTTATTCTAAAACAAGACAAGCTTCTCCCTGTGTTTTTTTTCCCCCCCATAAAGCCTTATCACAAGGTCATTGGGGTTCTGGAGAAGAAAGATATTGTTCACCCCTTTAAAGAAAAATTGTGCGTGTAAAAGGACGGGCTTGCAAGAGACACACACACGCATTTCCTATAGTGAGCCATACTGTGAAACTCCATTAAAATTCATCTGTTCAGCGCTTACAAAACCAGCTTATGGGACCCGGGCACCCCAACAGATTAAGACCCCGCTCCTCAAGGGTCTTAAACCCCTTTTGGAGACAAGACGTAAATGTAAAAGCAACTTAAGGCCTCGGAAGGTAAGTACTGATACTCAAAACGTGTGTGATACTGTCTAAGATTTTCTTTGGGGGTCTTTGGGGGTCAGAGTGGGCTGGAGCAGGTGGAAGACTCTAGAGCAGGAAGCCCCAGGACAAGAGGGGACTTCATTTGCTTGGTGATAAAAGGCATTGTGGGTTTTCATTTTTTGTTTTTTGTTTTTTCTCCTGAGAGTAAAAAGAGAAAGAAGTATGTTTGGAAGATTCGTAAGATTCGTTTGGCGCAGTCGTGACAGGCGAAGTGGATGGGGGTGACATTATTATGGAATCTGGGAGTGGGGACAAAAACTCAGGCGGTGGTTTCTAGAAATCAGACTAAGTCCCAGCTGGTGTAGCTCAGTGGATTGAGCGCGGGCTGGGAACCAGAGGGTCCCAGTTCGATTCCCAGTCGGGGCACATGCCTGGGTTGCAGGCCAGGTCCCCAATGAGGGCCATGTGAGAGGCAACCATACATTGCTCTTTCTCCCTCCCTTCTCTCTGAAAATAAATTAAAAAAAACAGAAAAGGGTCGGGACCATTGTGGGCCACATGGTCGGAACCACATGTTGCAGGTCACGCCGGCAGAGGTCGGGAGGCGTGAAGGTCGAGGAGCTGGAGGCTGGACCAGACCTGGGTAGGGTGCAAGGCTTCCCGAAGGAACCACTGACCCGGGAGTGGAAACCATCGGGACTGGTCAGAAGGCGTCAGGTCTTGGCAAACAGCCACAGCTAGGAGATGGAGTCGGAAAAGAGACGGTGAATCAAGCCGGGAAGCCTAGGGACAAGGAAGAGGCAGGAGACGGTGTCAGGAATGAAACTGGGACTAATAAGGACCTCAGGGAGGCCTGAAGAGCCAGACACCACCCTGGGGCCATTCAACAGGATAAGAAAATTCCTATCGGCTTCACTCAAACTTGGTTACAATTGGCCACTTGCCTCCCAGGTGCGAATGCCCAAGAGTGTTTAAATATGGCAAAGGGTCTCCATCCAATAGTGGCTTCGGTTTCTTCCGACTCTGGATTAAGTGCCCTGAGGCTACCTGACTTTATTTATTTATAGATAAAGAGGAAGTGAGGAAGAAGGGGAGAGAAACATCAATGTGTGGTTGCCTCTCATGCGCCCCCTACTGGGGACTGAGCACCAGCCTGAGAACCAAAGGGTCTCCGGTTCGATTCCTAGTCAGGGCACGTGCCTGGGTTGCAGGCCAGGTCCCCAGTAGGGGGCACTCAAGAGGCAAGCACACATGGATGTTTCCCTCCCTCTCCTTCCTTCTCCCTCCTTTTCCCTCTCTCTAAAAAGAAAAGGTCCGATGTAAGTGACAGAAGATAGCAAATGTCAGAGCCCACAGCGAGTCCCCTTCCGTCAACATAATCGATGAGTTATGTGACCAGAGATAAGAAATTTATGGGCAGGAACGCCACAGCTCTGATCCCGGCACCTGTCAGTGTTTCTTTTGTTTGAAACGCCATGCATTTAATTTGCATTCAGAGAAAGGTCACACATGGAATGTTCCAGGTCCCCTGCAAACCAGGAATAGGCATGCCAGCAAGGCCAATGTTTTTGTGAGCTGGTTGAGCTATTAATCATAACCTAGCAAAACAGGGCACTTTTATTTATAGCGAACTGTTGCTAAGCAGATAACAGAGCCCTTTCAGAGCTTGCTTATTTTTTTGTTTTTCACAGAGAAGTGCTTGGCTCCCACAGCAGTTTCTCCGATGAGATACACACCTCACGAGTGCAGGGGTCCTGAGTGTTGGTGGGTTTTAGACCCAGGTCACTGGCATCGGCTGGGCCCCTGCAGGGCAGGGCGATGGGATTGTAGCAGTCCTGGGAAGGGGGTTCAGGGAACGGCTGGCTCACCTTTACAGGTGACTGGGTGACGTAAAACACACCCATTGTACACAAACAGTATGGTAAGGTATTTGCGTTTTGAGTTTTAGCTTTCAGTTCAATCAAAAGAACTTAGCCCTGGCTGGTGTGGTGCAGTGGATTGAGTGCTGGCCTGTGAACCAAAGGGTCATCGGTTCGATTTCCAGTCAGGGCACATGCCTGGGCTGCAGGCCAGGTCCCCAGTAGGGGGCGTGTGAGAGACAACCACACACTGATGTTTCTCTCCTCCTCTTTCTCCCTTCCCCTCTCTCTAAAAATAAAAAAAAATAAAATATTAAAATAAATAAAATTAATTTAAAAAATAATAAAATTTAAAAAGTCAAAATTTAAATATTGAAGTACATTCAATATTGTTCTGTATTAGTGTGAGGTGTACAGCACAGAGGTCCTATACTCTCCAGAGTGTGCCCCCTGATATCCCCAGCCCCCACCTGGCCCCATGCACGGTCATTACAATATTACCGACTACGGTCCCTGAGCTGTGGCTTTTTTGTCACTACCCACTTGTGCTTCCTGATTCCTCCCCCTTTCTCACCCAGTCCCCCAGCCCCCTCCCCTCTGACAGCCATCAGTCTGTTCTCTGAACCCGAGAGTCTGTTCCTACTTTATCGGCTCACTTATTTTAGTTTTTAGACTCCACATATAAGTGAAATCACATGGTATGTGTCTTTCTCTGACTGACTGATGTCAGTTGGCATCCATGTTGTCACAAATGGTATGGCTTCATTCTTTTTCATGGCCGAGTAATATTCCACTGCAATGTATATAGTTAAGAGTAAGTACGCCTCCAGCCTGAATCCCAGGGGCCACATTGTGCCTCCTCGCACAACCAAAAGAGGAAAAACAACAATTTAAAAACAAAAAACGGCCATATCTGACAGAAAACTGAACTGAGTGGAAGTCCGACAACCAAGGAGTTAAAGAAGACACGTTCATCCAGACCGGTAAGCAGGGCGGAGCCGGGAGGAGAGCGCTCGGCAACACGTGGTTTGTGGAGCGGTACCGGCAGCGCTGCAGATGCCGGGAGAGGCCCGTGGAGGACGTGCCTGGCCAAAATGCAGCAGGCGCACTTGGGGAAACCGGGGCTGAGACTGGTGGACCAGGCGGTCCCTCATTCTTGTGCAGATAAACCGGAAGGAAAAGCTGGGGAGCAGAGCAGACCGCGCAGCCCACCAACTCCGGGAAATAAAGCCTCAAACCACGAATTGAAAACACCTGTGAAGCCTCAGGCGGCGGCGGGAGGAAGTCCCAGCCCCACAGGGGAGTTCGTTGGGGAGACCCACAGGGACTTGGAACTGTGCAGGCCCGTCCACTCACCCCGGAGCCAGGACGGGGGGCCCAACTTGCTTGTGAGCAACTGGGGAAGTGCGGAGAGCGGAGCAAGCGCCATTGTTCGCTCAGGTCCCGCCCCCACAGACAGAGTCACAACACAACGACGTGGGTTACCCCGCCCTGGTGAACACCTAAGGCTCCGCTCCTTACAGTAACAGGCGCACTGAGAAAAAAAATGGCCCAAATGAAAGAACACATCAAAGCTCCAGAAAAAATACAACTAAGTGACGAAGAGATAGCCAGTCTCTCAGAGGCACAGTTCAAAGCACTGGTCATCAGGATGCTCACAGGATTGGAAGAAAGATGGTCGCGATTAGTTGAACAAATGCAGGGGACCAATAGGGATGAGAAGGAAACTGGGCCCTGACCGGGAATCGAACTGGCGACCTTTCAGTTTGTGGGATGATGCCCAACCCACTGTGCCTCACCAGCCAGGGTTAGACACACCTTTAACTGGCTGGCGCATCAGTGCAGCAAGTTCCAAGCATGCGCCACAAGCATTTCTAAACCATGCAACACCCGACCATTTAGTCAGGGGCACTGACTTCTTTTCCCTTCGATGGTCAAATAAAATAATGACAACAGCCAACACCACAATAGCCTTCCAGTGTGAATGAATCAAAATTATACCTATTTTTTTTGTCAGATTGGCAAAAAATATATTTTGTGGTGTGCTGCAGAATTTAGGAAATTGGTTGATGTGTGCCCCGAGATGAACAGGTCTGAACATCGCTGCCTTTGTGCTGACCCAGCCGCTCTCCGGAACTTACTCATCCCACGGCACTGAAACTTTATGCCTGGCGGCCCGTAACTCGCCATTTCCCCTCCCTGCAAGCCCTGACACCGCCTGCCTCTCTGTGCTTCAACGATCTGGACTGTTTTAGATTCCTCCAATCAACGGAATGATGCGGTACTTGTCTTTCTGTAACCGGCTTCCGTTACCGAGCTTCGCGGCCTCAAGGTCCACGCGTGTTGTTTTATACGGCAGAACTTCCTTCTTTTCTGAGGCCAGATATTCCATTGTACGTAGAGACCGCACTGCCTTTATCCGTGCATCGGCTGATGGGCATTTAGGTGGGTTCCGTGCCTGGGCCGCCATGAATGTGGCGGTGCCGGTCTCTCCTTCAGGTCCTGTGGAAACCGGTATGGAGGCCCCTGAAAAATTAAAGTAGACCTCTCATGTGACCCAGCCCTCCCCCTCCTCGGTGAGCATCGTCTTCTCTGAATGTATGGCGCACATTTTAAAAACATCTTAATTTTTTCCATAAGAAGTACCATGTCCCCTTTTAATATTTTCGTTCAGTTTTGTGTTATGGCCATTTCTTGAGTTCCTATTATGTGCCTTCACAATGCCTCCTCAGCATGCCTGGCCCATCCACACCGACCAAGTCTGCATTTTTTGCAAGACCATTTTATTGATTTATTTATTGTTAATTTTTTAAGAAAAATCCTCATCTAAGTATATATTTGTTATTGATTTTAGAGAGAGAGGGGAAAGAAGAGAGAGAGAAACATCAATCAGTTGCCTCCTGCATGTGTTCTCACCAGGGATCAAACCTGCAACCTCAGTATGTGCCCTGAATGGGGATCAAACCCGCAAGCTTTCATTGTACAGGACGACGCTCCAACCAGCTGAGCCACCCGGCCATGTACCAGGGCTTCACAAGGATCATTTTAAACCAAGACCTGGAAACAGCCCAAGTGTCTTTTGATGGATGACTGGATAACAAGCAGGCGGTGCATATATGCAATGGAATACTACGCAGCCATGAAAAAGGTGAAATGTTGCCATTACCGCCAACGCGGATGGATCTTGAGTATAATGAGTGAAATAAGTCAGATGGAAACAAACAAGAACCGTATGATTTTACTCCGATGTGGAATACAAAAGGAAAAGCAACAAGTTTACAAACAAACAACAAAACAAACCCCTGGGTACAGACAACACCACGGTGTTTACCAGAGGGGAAGGGGACTGGGTGGGGGGACAAAGAGCGTCAAGAGGGTCAAGTTCGTGATGCTGAGGGGAGACTAGACTTTGGGCGTAGGGCACACAGAGGTCGTATTACAAATGTACACACCTAAAATTCATGTAAAGTATCAACCAATGTATTTTAAAAGCTCATGCCCCAAAGAAGAAAACCAAAAAATAAAATTCTCGAAGTGATCTGATGTTCATTGAATCTGCCGCTAAAGAAATCCCCCTACACGTGAAGTAGTCATTGCCAGCCCTGAAGCTACCACTGTTTTTTGTCTTTAAGATTATCTGGCGATTCCTGAACATCTTCCATTCTTTTTTTAAAATATGTTTTATGTCACAATTTTTTTTAAAAATTTTATTTATTTATTTTTAGAGAAAAAGCTAGGGAAGGAGAAAGAAGGGGAGAGAAATATCCATGTGTGATTGCCACCCGTGGGCGCCCCCTACTGGGGACCTGGCCCACAGGCATGTGCCCTGACTGGGAATCGAACCCACGACTCTGGTTCGCAGGCCAGCTCTCAACCCACTGAGCCACACCAGCCGGGGACTGAGCACCTTCCTTTTGGATTCGTGCTCTTGCTCCCTGCTATCAGGAAAAAGCCGGCAGTAGGCATTTCACTGGCATATTGGCCGATTCGTTCCCCATCCCCCGCCCTCTGCCCCTGATTTCCCAAAGGCAATCAAGCCATTAGCTACATACAACACAAGGCAACAAGACCCAGCGCCGGCCACTTGGTAGAGAGGGTGAGCGGGAAACTGCTCTTCATTTCCCCACGGAAAGCAGTGTGAACATAGTCACGGGCGCCTCTGCTAGCTTGAATCGGCAATGTCTTCTCATCCCTTTGGCGAGCTACCGTGCAGTTGGAGTGTGCAGTGGGCATGAAAAAGGACGTCTTTTTCTTTCGGATGAAAAGGCTTAGAGGAACATTGCCAGTCTCATTGCTGGCACATTCTTCTCTACGTAGGTCCCAGAGGGTACAATCCCCAATTCTTTTCTGAGCACCCAAACAGAGGGAGCAACCCTGGCCTGAGAGCTCAGTGGGTTAGAGCGTCATCCTGATACAGCAAGGTTGCGGGTTCGATCCCCAGTCAGGGCATGTAGAAGAAGCAACTAATAAATGCATCAATAAGTGGAACAGCAAATTGGTCTCTCTCTCTCTCTACAAATTAATAAATAGCCCTGGCTGGTGTGACTCAGTGAATTGAATGCCAGCTTGCAAACCAAAGGGTCACAGGTTCAATTCCAAGTCAGGGCACATGCCAGGGTTGTGGGCCAGGTCCCCAGTAGGGGGCGTGCTAGAGACAACCACACACTGATGTTTCTCTCCCTCTTTCTCTCTCCCTTCTCCTCTCTAAAAATAAGTAAATAAAATCTTAAAAAAAAAAAAAGAAAAAGAATGTGGTCCCAGGAGCAGCTCTGACTCAGCCGGCAGCAAGTACTGCATCATCTTGACTTCGGAGAGAGGGAGTGCGAGGGTGCAGGGCTGGAGCGGCCCAATCACGTGCGCCGTTCAACACACACTTCCCATCAGCGTGGGGAGCACAGAGGTGATTGACTGCGTGTTCCACGGGGGCAGAGACCGCGGTCTTTTCCTGGTGGGGCTAGAAAGTCAGGATAATGTCTCAGAGGCCTCTGAGTGCTTCCGTGGCGGGTGACAGACAGCGGTGAATTTAATCCACACGTGTGTTTGTGAGGAAGAGGGAGAGTGGATTAACTTGGGAGGGAGGGAGGGAGGGAGTCAGGAAAGAAAAAGCAAACAAACAAAAAGGTTTGGAGTTGAGGACCCCCGACTTCCTTTCCTCCTTCCATCACTAATGATACGGGATTCAGGCAGGGCGTCCCGTCTGCCAGTGTCCCAGGTGAGAGCGGAACAAGAGAGCTTCTCTCTGAATTGAACCCAAGGGGCAGCGCTCTGAACTCCTTGAAGGGATATCTATCTACCGATCAACTTATCGATCTATCATTTATCTCTCATCTATTATCTGTCTATCATTATCATCATCTATCTCTTATGTATCTCTCTATCCACCATGTATCTGTCTGTCTACTCATTTATCTGTCTGTCTATCATCTCTCTGTCTCTCTGTCCCGCTGTCTCCCTACCGCAGATTCCTGTTACCTCTGCCGGTGCCTCCCTCGCTGAGCCGGACACCCGGACCGGCTCTGCAGCTGCGGGCTGCATCGCTCCATCACGGATGGCCTAGTTCCAAGATCTGGGCTGCCAGCCAAGGGTTGGTCAAGTGCACCTCCGGGGGGAAGAGTCTCTTCCCTCCTCGCTGTTTCATCTGGGTCAGGCTGGAGGCGGCATCTCAGGCAAAGACGCGGTTCGCCACTCTATTGCTAGGTCTGGGATAGAGCTGACGAGGGCCCTTCGTCTGTTCAGGAGCCAAGAGGACCGTTCCGCTCGTGCTAGTCACCCAAAGTGTGTCCCCAAGCCACCTCCTGATTTTTTATTTCTCCCACCTCCTGTCCGGGTTCACCTTCTCGCCTGTCAAGCCAATGTCTTTCCTATTTTCCCCTTTTCTCTCCACCTGCCGTCGGTCTGTCCTGGTCAAGCCCCCTTCTCCTCCCCTGTCCTTCTCTCTCTCTATTCTTTCCATTTTCTCCTTGATCTTTCCCCGTGTTGTGCCTTACAACTGCTGGTATCACTCCCCGACCTCAAAGGGAAGGCAGAATCTCACGATAGGCAGGGCCCCCAAGGGCCGAAGACTTTGTGCCTGGGGCCTGGAACCGAAGTCCACCAAACCCAGATCAGCACCACGGACACAGGCCCCGCAAAGATGGCGATACCAGAAGGAAGTCAGGGGGGTGCATTTGTTCATCCATCCTCCCACCCGGTGTGGACGGGGGGCCCGCCTCCTCCACCAACTGCACCAGGTGCTCAGTGCAGACATGAAGATGCTACTTCTGCACGAAAGAATCAGTTCCTTGTTGCGGCCTTTCTCCCAGAGCTGTCTAATAATCCTCCTGCTTTTTTCGATTTTAAAAAAAAACATTTATTTTCTTTTTAGAGAGAGGGGAAGGGAGGGACAGACAGAGAGAAATATCAACGTGTAAGAGATACACCTTAGGTTGACGGAGCGCACGCCCCCTACTGGGGAACCTGGGCCACAACCCAGGCATGTGCCCTGACTGGGAATTGAACCTGCCACCCTTCGGTTCCCAGGCCAGCGTTCAATCCACTGAGCCACACCAGCCAGGGCCCTCCTGCTTCTTCTGTAAAGAAGAGTGGCAGCGTGGGCTATCACAGTGACACAGACAGCCATTGAAAGATTTCACCCAGTGCTCGGCGAGTCGATCAGCACAAGCAACAAAAAACCGGTCTAAGTCCCAACGATCACAGTGAAATTAGTGTAGACAAGATCTGGGTAGTGTCCCAGCTGAATTACCATCGAAGGCCACCTTCGGAAATTTACTACAATTCTTTAAGTGACTTTATGGAATGAGCTAAGGCTCTCCATGCGTCACCAAACCTATGGCAAAGCCTTCGTCCGTCTTTTGAAAGAAATTTTAGAATAAAGTCTGAAGTGAGCCTGGCACTGGGTGGCCCTGCTGGGCTGGCGGAGATGACAGTGTTGAAACGATTTAATTCATTTGTTACATTATTTCCACCATAAATACGGCGTACGTCCCAGTGGCGATCTGCCCGGAGCCTCCTTCCTGTCTTCCCCAGGGAGCGTAGGAAGTAGTGCGCTGTCAGACCCACGGAATCGCCCGCAAAATCGACACCGCGGCTCTACCTGTTTCCACGTTTCGCTTTGGAAATCCATACAATTACTGATTTTGCTGAGAACGGTATCACCATCCACCCCTTCAACTGTCACCTCAGGGTTCCGATGGCGCAAACAAGGGTTGAGACTCCTATGTAGTGTGCCTCCGCCTTGACAACACGAACATGTGGAGACTCTAGAGGCGCTCTGGCTGGCTGTTTCAGTGTTGTCTCGATGCGCCAAGGTTGCAGGTTCGATCCCCGGTCAGGGCACATACAAGAATCAACCACTGAATGCATCGATAAGCGGAGCAACAAATCAACGTCTCTCTCTCTCTCTCTCTGACTCTCTCTCAAATCAATAACGACACAATTTAAAAAAGGAGCTCATATCTCAGGAGGGGAAGCCCAGGCAAACAGAAGATGCTAAGGTGCATGCTCTGGAGAGCGGGTCACGGCGCCTGTCTCATCTCGAGCAGCTCATTACCAACCGTGGGCGGTCGACTCTACCTGATGCGTCAGTTCATCACATGGAATCACTTTCTGATCATGCTGATGACGCTCCCGCCTGTGCGCCACGCATCTGCTGGTTCAGAACTCACTCTGTCGAAGCCAGGAGTCCGTCCTTCCTCCCACGTGTCTGTCCCACCATTGCCGGAGTGGCGGGGCTCCTCCAGCTGACGCTTTGTTAGGAAAGAGAGGGTCCCCAGGAAAAGGACAGAGCTGGAAAAAGGGAATGATGCTCAGTTACGGTAAAACATGCCAAGGTAGGCGAGTGCACGCTAGCACTGCGTTTTAAAATTCAATGCAATTAGTTTGAAGTGTTCCGTGGCAGGCACATGGAAAATAGATCAGGAACAGGGAATTTAAAAGGATTTCAAGACAAATCCCGGCACAATACACGCAGAAACGGAAACAGAAACGAAGATGAAGACTTAAAGGAGTTCAGTCAGCAGAAAGGAATTCGCAGGGAGGAAAAAGGAGACTGGAATGCTCTTGAATGAAAACACTTGTGTGAAAGGGTCAGTCCCGGTGGCGATCGGCAGCTTACTCTGTGGCTCGGAAGGAAAACAAACCTTTCTTGTAATTCACTCACACGGTCTCCAATAGAGGGGCCGAGGGGAATAAGGGACAGAGGAAGAGGACAATACAAACCGAAACCGCTACCAAGTATTTAGCTGTAATCAATTCTTTGCATCTTATCTCATGTAATCCTCAAGCCAAGCCCACGAGCTATTTTGTAGTTCGCGTTATGGAAGCGTCATTGCTGATATTCAGCTGCACCATTTGACGAGGCAGATGAGACGGTAACCCCCGATCGAGACAATAAATATATCCACTAGCCACAGAAATTTCTCTATGTTTCACAGTAATCCCCTTCTTGCCTGTTCTGACAACTATTTCCCCCTTCCCCAGGCAATTTCTCCTTTTTGTCACTGTACGTCAATTTGTATTTTCTAGGATTCTACATAAATAGAATTGTACTGTACGGATCGGGGTGGAGGGGGGCTTTTAAAATCAGCATAAGTATTTTGAGATGTATCCAGGTGACTGCATGCATTTTTATTTTCTCACCCAAGGGCATTTTTTCATTGTTTTTAAAGAGAGAGAGGAAGGGGGAGAGAGAAAGAGATGTGAGCGAGAAACATCAATTGGCTGCCTCCTGTACTCACCCCGAATGGGGATTGAACCCACAATCTTTGGATCTACAGGACAACCCTCCAACCAACTGAGCCACACCAGCCAGGGCAACATGCATTCATTTCTCTTGTTGAGTAACATTTTGTTGTCTGCATGCACCACAATTATTCACCACAATGATTTTCAAAGAGAGGGGAAGGGAAGGAGAAAGAGAGGGAGAGAATCATCCGTGTGTGGTTGCCTCTCACACGCCCCCCACTGGGGCCCTGGCCCACAACCCAGGCATGTGCCCTGACTGGGAACCGAACCGGCAACCCCTTGGTTCGCCGTCTGCGCTCAATCCACTGAGCCACACCAGCCAGGCTGCATGCACAACAATTTGTTTATTGGTTCGCGTCTTCGCGGACACTTGGACGGTTTCCACTGTGAGGCTGTTACAAAGAAGCTGCTCTAGTATTTGTATGCAAAGCCTTTGTGCGAACATACGCTCTGGCTTCTCCAGGGTAGATGCCGAGGAGCTGGACTGCTGGGTCCCGTGGTTGGTGAATATTTACGTTGTGAAGAAACAGCCAAAATGTTTTCCAGCAGCTGTTTCATGTTTCATTCTACAAAGCAACGTAGTTGCGGCCGCTTCCCGGTCTTGCCCGCACTCCCTGTGGTCATGGCTCTTTGTTTTTGTTCTTTTTTTTTTTTTAAAGATTTTATTTATTTTTAGAGAGAGGAGAAGGGAGGGAGACAGAGAAGGAGAGAAACAGCAATGTATGGTTGCCACCCACGTGGCCCCCACAGGGGACCCAGCCCGCAACCCAGGCATGTGCCCCGACTGGGAATCGAACTGGGACCATCTGGTTCCCAGCCCGCGCTCAATCCACTGAGCCACACCAGCCAGGGCCGTTTTTTTTCTTTTACCGAGTCTGTGGCTCCGATCGATATTTCCCTGCTGGATTCTGATGTTTTCATGTGCTTCTTGGCTATTTGCATACCTTCTTTGGTGAAGCATTTGCTTAAATATTTTGCTCATTTTTAATTGAGTTGTTTTTTTTTTTTCTTAAGTTGTAAGAGTTCTTTATATGTTCTAAATAAAAGTGTTTTTTTTTTGTTAGATACAGCTTTGGCATAGACTTGGATGATATTTTTGCGACTGTCTTTGAAGAACAAAAATATTACTTTGATAAGATAATTTTTGTTATAAAAATTATTTTGTTAAAATAATTTTTGATAAAAAATTAGTTTTTTTCTTTTATAGTTGGATTTTGTGTTACCTCTAAGAAGTCTTTGCCAAATCCACTAAGATTTTTAAAAAATGTTTTCTTTGAAAAGCTTTATAGTTTGAACTCTTACACTTAGGTCTAAGATTCACTTTGAGTTAATTCTTGTATAGGATATAGTAATAGGGCCAAAATTCTCTTTTTTTTTTTTTCAGATGTTCATTTTTTTCAGCACCATTGGTTGAAAGATTCTCTTTTTCCTATTGAATTACTTAGTCACCTTTGATCGATCAATCTCAATAAGTGACGGAATAGATGGACCTTTCTGTATTTCTTCTCCTGTGAAGTATGGGTTTAAATTTTGGAAACTGTGATCCCTAGGTGTTATTTTTGGCTCATCGATCCCTGACTAGAAACCAGAGAAACTGGGACCCCAGAAAACTCAGGGGACAAACAAACCTCCCCGCCAACACCTTTATTTCTAGGCAAAGGATTAGGAAAGAGGCAACCAAGCCAGATCAAACACTTTAGACGGTAAACACTCCATAGCAACCGCATGTTACAGAAAAACGAAACGAGCCCCCCCACCCAGGGCAAACACAGAGTAAGGAGTGTAGACTCTCCCATTTGCGTAGCACCCGTTTTCCTGACCGGGGGTGTCGGAGATGGCCAAGGAGAAGCCACGTCCCCATGGGCTGTAGTGACTAACTGGGATAAATGCCGATAAGTACAGCTATCACTCAGAGAGAGAGAGTTAATGGGCACACGCAGGGGCCGGCAGCAGGAACGCCTGTTGAGTGTGGCTGGCAGGGCCATAATACGGGTGTGATCATGTAGAGTTTTAATTCGAACGTTTCACCTAAAATGCCCTAGGGTGTGCTTGAGTGTGACATGGTTACGTTACAGAATGGCACGTTTATGATTTTGTCATAAAAAGATTTTGTAATAAAAAAAGGGTGTTGGATCCTGTATTATAGTATTCGTATCAAAGAAAACACACTTGCTTTACCAATTAGGGTTTTCCATTTAAAAATTTTTTTTTAAAGATTTTATTTATTTATTTTCAGAGAGAGGAGAAGGGAGGGAGAAAGAGCAATGTATGGTTGCCTCTCACATGGCCCTCATTGGGGACCTGGCCCACAACCCAGGCATGTGCCCCGACTGGGAATCGAACCGGGACCCTCTGGTTCCCAGTCCGCGCTCAATCCACTGAGCTGCACCAGCCGGGCAGGGTTTTCCATTTTAAATCATTCTTTAAAAAAATATATATATGCTTCTTGATTTTAGAGCGCAGAAGAGGGAGAGAGAGAAAAGGAACCTCGATTGGTTGCCTCCTGGGCCCACCCTGACCAGGGATCGAACCCACAGCCTTTAGGTGCCAACTGAGCCCCTGGGCCAGGGATTGTTTTAGCTCATTTCTAACTTGTTGTATACTTCCGTGTTTACAGAGGTTATCATTGCAAGATGTAAATAAAGTAAAAATCTAACCCCACCTATTTAAAAAATGTAAATAGATTGTTTAAAAAATTAAAAAAAAAAAAAAAAGCTCTGGCTGCATGGCTCTGTTGGTTGGAGCACTGTCCTGTACACCAAAAGGTTTAGAGTTCAATTCCCAGTGGGGGCACATACCTAGGTTGCCGGTTCGATCCCCAGTCAGGGCGGGTACGGAAGGCAACAGATGGACGTTTCTCTCTCACACTGTTCTCTCTCTCTCCTTCCTCTCTCTCTCTGAAACCAGTAAACATAACCTCCCATGAGGATTTAAAAAAAAAGAAAGAAAGAAATTCAGACTCTCAGCTCCCAGTCCCATCACCCCGCCCCCCCCAATCCACTGAACCAGAAGCGCCTCGGGCCCTGCTTTGTGCAGCTCCAGCCCAGTAACGCCACGTCCACGCCGTCATTTCACCAGATCATGAATGAGACACCGTTGATGCAACAGAGCATGAATGGAAGTCCTTTTGAACGGTAGAGTTTGAAAAAAAAAAAAGAAGAAGAAGAAGAAGAAGAAGAAATGGGGATGGCTTAACATTTTAAATTTTTGGATGCCTGCGAATACCACATCCCCAAAGGGGGTGTGTGCGTGACTGGGGGCGGGGCGGGGCTGAGCCGTGGGAAGGTGCTCCAGGGACGGGAGGGGCGACCCGGGAGGGAGGCCAGGGCTCTGCAAGGCTCGGAAGGACGCCTCCTGGTGGGTCTGCGTGACCCCACGTGCAGGAGGGAAGGCGGTCGAGTCGTGGGAAAAACGGGGGCCCATGACGGGGGAGGGCGAGCCCCCAGCGCTGAGCCTTTGCGGAGACGCCTGCACCCACAGAGCAAGGTGGACAGGACCCCGCTGCCGAGGCAGGCACGGGGGAGCGCTTCTTTCCCCGACACCTCGCCCTCTGATTCGGATCAAACCGCTTTCTGCGGGAAGGGCGAGAACGGGGCCGTTCCAGGCACGTTGCACGTGGCCCGGGGCGCGCAGACGGTCTGCGGTGGGGCTGCGGGAGAGCGGCTGCGGCCCCGCAGCGTGTGGCTGGGATGCCCTCGGAGGCGGGCTCTGCGTCACCGCTGCCTTTGCGGGGCGGGTGGGGGGCGGGGGAGGCTAAAAATAGCAGCAGCGGCGCGTGCCGCGGAGGCCGAGCCCGGGCGCTCCCGCCTGGAGCGCGCAGGGGACCCCGCCACAGCGCCGCCCGCCGGGCTGTGTGGGTGTTGCACTGCGCTCGGCCTTGCCGTGTGAGCTCTTTGGGGAGGCCCCACCTTCGTGAATGAAGGGAACCCTGTAGCTCAGTGGTTTAAGAGCATCTTCCCCAGGCGCCAAGTTTGCGCCAGGTCAGGGCAATCGCGAGGTCAACCAATGAATGCATAAGTACCTGGACAACAAATTCATTCTCTCTCTCTCTCTCTCTCCCCCCACCTCCAAAAATCAATACCTAAACATTAAAAACATACTAAGGGACTCTGGAGCCCCGTCGCTTGGTTTTATGACACTAACTCCTTTGAGAACGTCCTGGGTTGATGGTCTGCACACTCTTCTGAAAGACCGACGTCAGCAGAGGCAGGCAGCCACTGTCTTAACTCCTGAGACGCGCTGAGGACAATTCGGACAGACACAGGGCGCCCCAGAAAGGCGGCGGGATTTAAATGTTAGTTGTACTGGGTCGGCCGTGGAGGGAGAGAAGGCAGCTAGCTGAGCGGTGGGAGGTGTGGATTGCAGGGAGTGAGTTCATTTAGGACCGCCGGGGGTTTGGTGGGATTTCAGCAAGAGGGGCTGTCTGTGGGAACCTCCCCCAACAGCCGGCCGGGACAGAGACGGCGTGTTTCTGTGTGTATAGACGTGTGTCTCTGTGTTTGTATGCATACGTGCACCCATGTATACGTGTGTATATGGGTATCCACGTACATGTATGCATGTACACATGTATGTGTGCACACATGCCCATTAGGGCTGGAGCACAGGATTCTAGCTTTTTCTCCAGCTCCCAACTTGTGGCTCTGGACAACATGGTCACATCAGTGATTGCGCGCTGAGAGACTGACCACACAAAGGGACAGTGACCAGACCGCAGACAAAAACAGGACGCAGCAAGCTGCCCAGCCAGCGGCCTTATCTACCAGGACCAGCCTGCTGGCAGGCAGAGCTGCAGGAAGTCCGAGAGCGACCTCGGGTCACTGTGACGGCCCGGGAGGCCAAACGGCTGTTTCCGTAGCCATCCGCTGCAATGGCCCAGACCCGATTAGCCACACACGGCTGCCCCCCCCGCCCCCGCCCCGTTTGGTCCCCACTGTCAATTTAGAACCAGCCAGAGAAAACCAGATACGGACCCCTCGCCAGTCGCACAGGACGCCCCACTCTGGTTAGCCCACCTCCAGCAGACCCCTTGGCCCCTGGGCTCCAATCAGGGCGCCCCAAAACCCTTCCCTTCTTTTCCATTTGACAGCTTTCCCACTTCCCTGCTTGCCTTTGAGCCTCCGCCAAGTTCAAGGGCTGGTGGCTGACTCCCTTGCCCCGGCCAGCTGGGGATAAATAGGCTCTGCGTCTCTCCCATGGCGGCTCTTCATGAATTTTCACCAAGCCCGCCTCTGACAGGCTGAGACAAAGCTGTCCCCAGCCCAGCACCTCCTCACCCACCCACCTTTATGAGGTCAGTCCTCGTGACCTTCATCTTGTTTGACCTTGACCTTGGCCAGAGCACTGGCCTCCCAGCCCCAGGTGTGCGAGAAGAGAAAGGTTCTTCTTCCAACGCACGGTTGTTTAGAAAGCTTGCATCTGGTTTCAGTTGGCAAAACCTGCGGGCCTGTGTGGCTGGAAACCAGGTATTTCCCGTATTGATCTCATTACAGGGTTGTCAGGGATATCATCCTGATGGATGGGGGTGTAAAAGGCCATGGAAAAGCCAGCCCTGGCCTGTGTGGCTGTGTTGGCTGGAGAGTCCTGTGAACCATTCTGCCCCTCAAGCAGAAAAAGGGTTGGGACCCCCTGATGGGGGAGCCACAGCAAAAAAAGAAAGAAAAAGAAATCAGAATGTCTATGAGGCACCCTAAGAACAAGAAAGGTATCCAGTGACACAGGACGCTAAAGATGGGCTTTGCTTCCAAAAGCCAAGGTCGCCTGGTACATGTGGGGGCTCGGAAACGTGGGCCAAGGCCCAGAGGAGGCGGGCGTGAGGCCTGGTCAAGGACCGCTCCACGAAGGAGCCGGTGGGTGGACGCCAAAGGAGGGCAGCCCGGAGTCGAGCCTGCACGCAGCCCGCTGGACCATCAGAGAGGGGCAGAAGGACGTGACGTCGAAGCCTCTTCTGGGTGCCTGAGCCCCGCAGCCCTGCAGCCTCCCCCCGCCGTGGCCTCCCACGCTCCCTGGAACCACGAGGGTGCTGGCGCTGACCTCAATTTCCTGCTGAGTCCAGCCGCTGCCATGGCTTGGACACCATCCCTCTGCCCCGCTCCTGTCCTCGGCCGTGGTCAGCAGTTTGGTGCCCTCGTTTCCCCTGCGGGGCTGGGCAGGCGGGGAAAACCAGCCCTGCGCGGAAGGCAGAATTCGAGCAGCACAGAGCGTCTGCGCACCTGGCCATGGCCAGCTGCCTTTCCCCGGGAATCGTTCGGGTTCCCTCCCAGCTGGAGGGGCGTGTTGTCCATGGCAGCGGCAGGTCCTGCTTTGCACTCACAAGACAGACACCAGGCACGCGGGGGTCTCCCATCTCAGGAGGAGGTGCCCGAGCGCCGGGAGGCAGCCTGCAGAAAGGGCCGCAGCCAAGGGCTGTGCTTGCCACGTCTAGAGGGGAATGTGCCCCTGCACCATGGGGACACACCATGGGTTGCCGCCCACGTGTCTCGGAGAGACGTAGGGCTGCCTCGTGGGTGTGCACACGGCGTACCACATAGTGCGTGTGCAACACGCGTGGTGTGTGCACAGAGGGTGGAGATCCCTGCAGACTCCTGGTAGGTAGACTTTGACCCAAGCAAGGGAGCCTATGGGACCGACTCACGGTCTCTTTTATGCCACCTGACCCGGAGAGAGCCGTTTATATATATTTTTTTAATTAAAAAGTTCTCCAAAATTGCCCTGGCTGCTGTGGCTCAGTGGATTGAGTGCTGGCCTGCGAAGCAAAAGGTCGCTGGTTTGATTCCCAGTCAGGGCACAGGCCTGGGTTGCAGGCCAGGTCCCCAGTAGGGGGCGCACGAGAGGCAACCACACACTGATGTCTCTCTCCCTTTCTCCTTCCTTTCTTTGCTCTCTAAAAATAAAATAAATAAAATCTTTAAAAAAAGTTCTCCAAAGCGGTAGCGCCCAGGTGCCCGTCCCTGCGCATCGCCTAGCATTGGTGAGGTGCTTGCTGGCGTCTGTCAGAACATAAAGCAAGACGCTGAGTATTTTAAAAGCCAAATATAATCAATCTGAGGTCATGCCCTTCTAACTTTTTTGATCTCAAGATATTTTTCTACTTCCGGCCAAGATGGAGGCAGAGATAGACACACTGTGCCTCCTCACACAACCAAAACAGAAAAAACAACAATTTAAAAAACAAGAACAGCCAGATCTGACAGAAAATCAAACTGAGTGGAAGCCCAACAACCCAGGAGTTAAAGAAGATGCGTTCATCCAGACTGATGAGCGGGGCGGAGCTGGGCGGTGAGCGCTCGGCAAGACACGGTTTGTGGGGCGGTACCGGCAGCGCTGCGGCTGCAGGGAGAGGCCCGTGGCAGGTGCGCTTGGCCAGAACGCGGCGGGTGCACTCGGCAAAACCCACACTGGCCCACCCGGACCCAGCAGGGCCGAGGTTGGTGGACTGGGCGGTCCCTCATTCTTGCGCAGATAAACTGGGAGAAAAAGCTGGGAGTGGAGCGGACCGCACAACCCACCAATGCGGGGAAATAAAGCCTCAAACCGCAGACTGAAAACACCTGTGGGGGTTGAGGCGGCGGCGGGAGGAACTTCCAGCCTCACAGGGGAGTTCGTTGGGGAGACCCACAGGGACTTGGAACTGTGCAGGCCCGTCCACTCACCCCGGAGCCAGCGCAGGGGGCCCAACTTACTTGTGGGTAGCTGGGGAAGTGCGGAGAGCGGAGCAAGCGCCATTGTTCGCTCAGGCCCCGCCTCCACAGACAGCGTCACAACGCAATGATGTGGGTTACCCCGCCCTGGTGAACACCTAAGGCTCCGCCCCTTAAAGTAACAGGTGCACCAACGGAAAAAAAATGGCCCAAATGAAAGAACAGATCAAAGCTCCAGAGAAAATACAACTAAACGATGAAGAGAAAGCCAATCTATCAGATGCACAGTTCAAAGCACTGGTAATCAGGATGCTCACAGAATTCGAAGAAAGATTGTCACAATTACTTGAACAAATGAAGGATGATATAAGAGAAATGAGGGGAAATCTGCAGGGAACCAATAGGGATGAGAAGGAAACTGGGACTCAGATCAACAGAGTGGACCAGCAGAAAGAAAAAAACATCCCACCAGAAAAGAATGAAGAAACGAGAATTCAAAAAACTGAGGAGAGGCTTAGGAACCTCCAGGACATCTTTAAACGTCCCAACATCCGAGTCCTAGGGGTGCCAGAAGGAGAAGAAGAAGATCAAGGGATTGAAAACTTATTTGAACAAATAATGAAGGAGAACTTCCCCAAGCTGGTGAAGGAAACAGACTTCCAGGAAGTCCAGGAAGCTCAGAGTCCCAAAGAAGTTGGACCCAAAGAGGAACACGCCAAGACACATCATAATGACATTACCCAAGATTAAAAATAAGGAGAGAATCTTAGAAGCAGCAAGAGAAAAGGGGACAGTTACCTACAAAGGAATTCCCATAAGACTGTCAGCTGATTTCTCAAAAGAGACCTTGCAGGCAAGAAGGGGCTGGAGAGACGTATGCCAAGTCATGAAAGGCAAGGACCTACATCCAAGATTATTCTATCCAGCAAAACTTTCATTTAGAATGGAAGGGCAGATAAAGTGCTTCCCAGATAAGGTCAGGTTCAAGGAGTTCCTGATCACCCAGCCTTTATTATATGAAATGTTAAAGGGATTTATATAAGGCATGGAGGGTTATCAGCAGGGGAGTGGGAGGGGGAGAGAGGGGGAAAAGGTGCAGAGAATAAGTAGCATAAATGGGAGGTAGAAAACAGACAGGGGGAGGTTAAGAATAGTATAGGAAATGTGGAAACGAAAGGACTTATGTGTATGACCCATAGACAAGAACTAAAGGGTGGGGAATGGGGGCAGATGGAGGGGAAGAAAGGGGGAAAAATGGGACAACTGTAATAGCTTAATCAAGAAAATATATTAAAAAATTTTTCTTTAATCAAATGATGGTGACAATAAATGACATTTAAAAATTTTTAAATTCTCTTTTTTATAGACTTTATTTATTTTTAGAGAAAGAGAAAGGGAGGGAGACAGAGAGGGAGAGAAACATCGATGTGTGGTTGCCTCTCACACGCCCCCTACTGGGGACCCGACCTGCAACCCAGGCATGTGCCCTGACTGGGCACTGAACCTGCGACCCTTTGGTTTACAGTGGTGCTCAATCCACTGAGCCACACCATCCAGAGCTAAAAATTTAAATTCTTAAAAAAAATTTTACTGGCAAAATTCAAAGCTTCTCTTCTGTTAGTTTGCTGCTTTGTAAAAGTACAGGCTAAAACCCCACCACAACCCATTACTTCATACACCATCTGGAGAGCCCATCACAGGATCTCGCCCGGCTTCAGGAGGTTTGCACGTGCCTACACGTTTTGAAGCTAAGTGGAAAGAAAAGACATATGGGAGTGCTAGCGGTGAACGGCACCAGATGTTAGACCTTGTCGTCCTTCAGTTTTGGCTAAGAAGGAATTCAGAGCCAAGCCTCAAATACCAGCGAAAAGTCTATTTAGAAAGTCGCGGAGGTAGAGGAAGTGAGCCATGTAAGAAGGGAGCCAGCTGGGCAGTGTGGACTCGGAAAACCAGTGACAGAGGCGAAGGAAGAGCCCTTGGAGTTAGGGGAAAGAGAGAAGCAAAGAAAACGCACTTGGGGGGAGGGGGGAGGAAGGTGGGGCCTGCTCCACAGAGGGCCGCCCTGGGTCCTCCGGCTTCAGGGTTTCTATCTGGAGGCCTCAGGGGAGACCTCCGCAGAACCTTCACCGGCTTTCCAGGTGTGTCTCCTCAGGGTCGGGTCCCCACTGATTGGTCGGAGCCAGGGAAGGGGGTTGTCAGGTGTCACAGCTGGTCCTGCCGTCAGCCATGGGTTCATCCACCTGGCCTGGTCTTGCTGCTTTTCTGGGCCTGGAGCTGAAACTCACTGAGGCCTAGATGTCACCTCCAGGTTGACCAGTACTCTCTCTCTGTGGTCAGCAGACCCGAGGTTTTGTCCCTGAGATTGTCGGATGTGGGTCGGAACCTCATCGTCCCGAGGGCTGAATGCCAAAGGCAGTGGCCGTGCAGGGGCTTGTGTGGGAGTTGGATGGGGCTGTTCTCCAGCCCCCTGGCTCCCCTCTCAGGGGGTCTGCCCACGCCTAGCAACAGGGGGTCTAAAGCTACAGGACCAGCTATGTGCTAGCGGAGGAAAGGTCCCCCTGGGGGACTCACCGTTGCCTGTTGCTGGGCACCTGAGACTTTCTGCCCTGGTCACCTTCCGTACCTGGCCTGTCGCCCCTGCTCTGCTCCTGTCTCACCGCCTACTATAACAGGAGAATTCCGGAAGACCCTCTCGCATGCTCCCTGTTACGCATGTCCTCGGCAGCCCTGTGAAGAGAGTCTCCCACTCGGAGCGGAGTCGTTGCCGGGACAGGACAGCGCCCAGACCCGTGGGCTTGTGGGTGGGAGCGCAACCCAGTGTGTGCACAGGCGGGTGGACAGGGGTCCAGGGCCCTTGGAGAGCAAAAGCTGGATGGAGCCGGAGGAACTTCCGCTCCCCCCACGACAGGGGTGCCTTCTGGATTTGGAAAGTTCAATTCCTTGGCTCCTCACATTAAAAAAAAAAAAAGAGAAGGAATGTGCAGAACAAGTGATGGGCTGAGACGTGAGAGCTCGGAGAGACGGTAGAGTGATGGATTGGAGGCACCAGAGTCTATTTCCGAAGCCCAGGGCCAGCCGCCAGGACTTTATTTAAAACCTGTCTCAGAATAGGCCACCGTGGGCGCCGACCAGCCCCGTCTGGGGGGGCTTTGGAAGGACCCCACAATTCCCACGGCCAGGGCCGGGTATTTCTGGATGTGCCAGGCTTCTGCGCCAAGCCGGTCCCCGTGACCTGCAGACCACGCTGGCTCGGGGCCACCGCCCGTCCCACAGTAGCTGGATTTTCTCCTCACGTGAGAACCCAGACACGGCTTCCCAGCTGAGCTGTTTTCGTTTTGAGAAACATCCCCGCCCTCTGAATGAAAATGGCAGCAATGCTTCAGTTCCGAGAGGGCATCCTTCTGGTCGGAAGTAACAACATATACGCAGCTTCTAGCTACGTAGACTGTGAAGGGGAGGGACGGCTTGAGCAAGAGCCTGCTGGTGACGTGGTGACAGGCATTGTTAGCTCTTAACACGGTGTCCTTTCCAGACAGGGACCCGCTGGGTGTCAGCCACGTCACCTGGCCGACAACGACAGCTACATGTCATTGATTAATTTTCAAATACTCAAAGCAACCTTGCGTTTCCGAGATAAGCCCGGCTGCTCGTGACCGGTGCATTTTTTTTGGCTACTGTTTCGTTTGCAAGGGAGACTCGCCTGCCGCATCCCTGTGGGGCTCTGCGCTCGCTATTGTTTGTGCCGACAACTTCAAACGGCTCCTGAGGCTCGCGTGTTCTGACTCTCTCTGCAACGTTTTGCGCGAGACGAGGAGACGCGTGCCCACGGGGGGCAGAACTGTGCGCCAGGCGGAACGTTTTGTAAATTTCTGATTTGATTTCCGGAGTGGTTGCGGGTAGGCCAAGCTGTATGCGGGGCTCTGGCTCTGCCCCCTGGGCCTCGGTAGTCAGATTCGTAATCCCCGATGAGGTTCGGGTTCCGATTTTGGCAGGAATGGGTCCCCTTGACGGGCACGGCTGTTTAGTCCTCTGGCGGCCAGCAGCCCGTCAGGGATGACACGGCGGGTAAGGACCTAGTTATAGCTCTTCTTCTTCCCACAGCAGATGGAAGCGTCCATGAAGGCACCGTTCTCATCCCCTGCTGGGTTGCCCCTGTGTACTCTTGGAGCAGGAGAGGCAACCTGAGAGCATTCACTCTTTTTCCCTTACCCCAAAATAACGAACGGGCCTCTCAGGACCTGCACAATGAGACCTGAGTGTTGTGGCTTCTGCTGCTGCTCCGAATTCATGGCCTTCATAGAGTCGATGCGTGCCAGCCTGTGGCATGCTTACCTTTATTTTTATTTTATTTTATTATTTTTTAAAGATTTTATTTATTTATTAGATAGAGGAGAAGGGAGAGAGAAACAGCAATGTATGGTTGCCTCTCACATGGCCCTCACTGGGGACCCGGCCCGCAACCCAGGCATGTGCCCTGACTGGGAATCGAACCGGGACCCTCTGGTTCCCAGCCCGCGCTCAATCCACTGAGCTACACCAGCTGGGCTATTTTTATTTATTTACTCATTTTTAGAGAGAGGGGAAGGGAGGGAGAAAGAGAGAGAGAAACGTCAATGGGCACGGAAACATCTGTGTGTGCCTCCCTTTCATAAAGGCCCCCGTCACACCGCGGGGACGATATCTGCAAACTCGGTAACTGCGGTGAGCCGTTCTTGGTATGACACACACCACAACCAAAGGCGACTTTAGAATAACAGCGAGAGACAATAAGCAGGCAGCGAGGACCTTAGGGATGGATCAGAAGGCTGCAGTCAGCTTAGCTCCACTCCTAACCCCCCTGAGCTTTTCTGGTCCGTAACCTGACAGCGTAAGTGTCTCTGTGCTCCAGTGCAAAACACAATACTCTTTTCTTCTTGATTTCCCCCCCAGGGGGCCTGGATTCCTAGCCCCTCCTCCTGCTTGGTGGACTTCCAAGCTTAGAGATGTAGAGATGAAAAATGTTTATAAAATTTACTTAGATACTGCTGCTCTCCAACACCTACAAACCGGATTCTTTTGTTATTATTGTTTAATCCCACCCAAGGATATGTTTATTGCTTTGAGAGAGAGAGGAAGAGAGGGGGGCAAGAAAAACATTACTGCCTCCCACACCCATGTGCCCCACCAGGGATCGAACCCACGACCTTTTGGTGTCTGGGAGGACGCTCCAACCCACTGAGCCACCCGGCCGGGACAGTACCAGGTTGACGCATGGACAAAATTTGGTGTCTCTGTTTCAACAGAACTAAATTAGTGTCATGTCCATTTTAAGCCCTTAAAGCCACATGACAGAGCATTCACTGTCCTCTGTGTGTGTGTTGGGCCAGGGGACAGTTTTTAAAAGACTTCCCAGGCGCTACTTATATGCGCCTTCTCACCTGGGACACCCCTCCTCCTCATTTTCCTGGAATAGGCTTACTATTCTGCTGTGCTTTATCCGTTTAGGATGTAAGGAAATGCTTATGAAAAAGGTGAATATGATATCTGCAACATCGTATATGTATTCAGGAAAATATGGGACCATTATCTTCAAAGGCTGCATCCTTATTTAAAGAAATCTCTCCGATCACACCAGGAAAGACGGAGGCTAGGTAGACACACGGTGCCTCCTCACACAACCGAAAGAAGGACAACAACAATTTGAAAACAAAAACCAACCAGAACTGACAGAAAATCGAACTGTATGGAAGTCCAACAACCAAGGAGTGAAAGAAGGCACATGGATCCAGACTGGTGGGCGGGGCGGAGACAAGCAGCTGGGGTGCAGGGGACTCTCGGCAAGGCGGCGGCTGGTGGAGCGGGTGGTCCCACATTCACGTCCAAATAAACCGGGAGAAAAAGCGGGGAGCGGAGCAGACCGCGCAGCCCAGGGCTCCATGGCGGGGAAATAAAGCCTCAAACCACCGACTGAAAACACCAGTGGGGTTGAGGCGGCGGCAGCGGGAGGAACTCCCGGCCTCACACAGGACTTCGTTGGAGAGACCCACAGGGTCCTAGAACACAAGCCACCTACCTGGGAACCAGCACAGACGGGCCCAGTTAGCTTGTGGGTGCCGGGGGAAGTGACTGGAAGCTGGCAGAGAGCGGAGCGAGCGCCATTGTTCCCTCTCAGGCCCCGCCCCCACAGATAGCGTCACAAAGTCGCGACAAGGGTTGCCCCGCCCTGGTGAACACCTAAGGCTCCGCCCCTTAAAGTAACAGGTGTCCTGAGGAAAAAAAATGGCCCAAATGAAAGAGCAGATCAAAACACCAGAAAAAATACAACTAAGTGATGAAGAGATAGCCAACCTATCAGATGCACAGTTCAAAACACTGGTCACCAGGATGCTCACAGGATGGGTTGAATTTGGTCGCAAATAAGATGATAAAATGAAGGATACACTAAAAGAAATGAGGGGAAATGTGCGGGGAACCAATAGGGATGGGAAGGAAACTGGGACTCAAATCAATAGTGTGGACCAGAAGGAAGAAAAAAACATCCAACCAGAAAAGAATGAAGAAACAAGAATTCAAAAAACTGAGAGGCTTAGAAACCTCTGGGACATCTTTAAACATTCCAACATCCGAGTCATAGGGGTGCCAGAAGGACAAGAGGAAGACCAAGGGATTGAAAACTTATTTGAACAAATAATAAAGGAGAACTTCCGCAAGCTGGTGAAGGAAATAGACTTCCAGGAAGTCCAGGAAGCTCAGAGAGTCCCAAAGAAGTTGGACCCAAAGAGGAACACGCCAAGGCACATCATAATGACATTACCCAAGATTAAAAATAAGGAGAGGATCTTAGAAGCAACAAGAGAAAAGGAGACAATCACCTACAAAGGAGTTCCCATAAGACTGTCAGCTGATTTCTGAAAAGAGACCTTACAGGTAAGAAGGGGCTGGAAAGAAGTATTTGAAGTCATGAAAGGCAAGGACCTACATCCAAGAACACTCTATCCAGCAAAGCTATCATTTAGAATGGAAGGGCAGATAAAGTGCTTCTCAGATAAGGTCAAGTTCAAGGAGTTCATCATCATCAAACCCTTATTATATGAAATGTTAAAGGGACTTATATAAGAAAAAGAAGATGAAAAAATATGAACAGTAAAATGACTGCAAACTCACAGTTATTAAAAACCACACCCAAAACAAGAACAAAAGCAAAATGAGCAAACAACTAGAACAGGAACAGAACCACAGAAATGGAGGTCACATGGAGGGTTAGCAGCAGGGGAGGGGGAGGGGGAGAGAGGGGGAAAAGGTACGGGGAATAAGTGGCATAAATGGTAGGTAGAAAACAGACAGGGGGAGGTTAAGAATAGTATAGGAAATGTAGAAGCCAAAGGACTTATGTGTATGACCCATGGACATGAACTAAAGGGCGGGGAATGGGGTGTGGAGGGGAAGAAAGGGGGGAAAATGGGACAACTGTAATAGCATAATCAATAAAATATATTAAAAAAAATCTCTCCATAGCCCTGGGTTGGGGTCTCTGATTCCAACACCCAGCCGGGTCTGGGAATCCCCATCAGAGCAGAGAGAGAACAAGGAACCCGCGGGAGAGGCGGGTTACCCTGATTATTTTTGCAAGATGCCAGTGGGAAGCTGAGCGCAGCAGCAGAGGCCAGAGCCAAAAATAGCTCAGAGCCGTGCACTCCGCGAAGCTCCGTTTCCCACCCGGGCTTCTGAGTGGCCTCTGCGCACAGCCTGCAGTGCATCGTGAGCACCAGCGGCTCTGCTCGGTTCTGACCTGCGCAATGGAAAGTGCCGAGTGATTTCTGATGCAATCAGCGTGCGCAGGTGGGGGACGCCAGGTGTCCCCGGGGCTCGGGTGGGGTGTGAGGGTGCCAGGACCTGTCCCCGAGCCCAGGAAGGTGGCCGGGCTCTGTGCATCCAGCGGAAGGGTCGCGGGTCTTAGAACGCGTCACTGCGGCTCCTTGTAGGGAATAACTGCAGCTGAATTTTTAGGTGTAGCCAAGAATTGCATTCCTCCTTCACACAGCAGAATATAACATTACACTTCCTTTTTAAAAATATGAGTATATTATTTTCAGCAGTAGAATTGCATGATCGGCTTCCAGGGTGTGATTCAATCAGAAAGGACCAAAAATAAGGGCTCTTCTGTCATCTCTAAAAACATCTGAGTTTTCAAGGGACACCCCATATGGAGCTCTGTCGATGGGATGAGCTTATAAATGCTTGAGGGAATTGCGTGTGTTTGGAACGGCTCGCATTGTTCACACCGGGAAGCTGGGGGAGTTGGTGTCTGTTTTTTGTTTTTAAAGGTCAAAGCCTGCCCTGGCTGGTGTGGCTCAGTGGATTGAGCACCGGCATGCGAACCAAAGTGTCACTGGTTCTATTCCCAGTCAGGGCACATGCCTGGGTTGCGGGTCAGGTCCCCAGTAGGGGGCGTGCGAGAGGCAACCACACATGGATGTTTCTCTCCCTCTTTCTTCCTCTCTTTCCCTCTCTCTAACAATAAAATCTTAGAGAGAAAGGTCAACACCTGAGAAATATCTATGTGCTTACTCTGTCTCTCTGTCTCTCAGATTTATTGCAAAGGAGACATCCTCTCTCTCTCGGTGGGAACCAGGGGCAAAGGAAAGCAGAACGAGGAGCCCACTGGCAGTTCTCCAGGTGTTTAGGGTGGGCCGTCTGCACCCTGCACTCAGCGTTCAGCCATGAGGGGGACCTGGTGGCCATAGGCAGGGTGGGCTGTGGACAGGCAGCTGCTCCCGAGAGCACAGGCATGTCACGCTCTTGCCCTTCTGCTCCCGGCAGAGGCGGAGACCCCGCCCTCCCAGCACTCCGACAGGAGCACCTCACACCTTGCTCCTCGGGGGAAATTACCAACAGAGCAGGGACGGAGCACCGTGGGGTCTGCCGGCCAGTCCTCCACTTCTGGGCCCCCCCAAGGGGTCACAGCTGCACGTCCGTGGCAAGAGATGCATGGCTGTCCAAGCTGCCCCCTCTCTGCCCTTGGCGCCTTCTTCCATTTCCAGGAGCTGTAACGTCCCTTAAGACCGCAGCTCCCACGGGAGTTTTAGGACCACACGGCCCCGGCAGGACAGGGGGACTGCGCCCTCCTGGCCGGGCACGTGCTGGGGCTCCCTGAGGTTGGGGTGCAGAGCTTTCCAATGGCCCGCTTTGCCCTCTGTGACTGTCACCCAGGCAACAGCTGGCTGCCCCTCGCTTGCCGTCTGGGCTCCTTTTGGTGGTGGCCACACTGGAAAGTCTCAGGAATAGTAAGTGCTTAAAAGAGCAGGAGCTCTTCTCCTGGTATTTAAAGAAGGGAGGTGGGCGGCCATGCATCTCTCCGTGCGTCCTGATCTGAAATGCAGCATTTATTTCCCTTGGGATCCTCAGCCCGTTGGCGGCGGCCCAGCCGCTCCATTGGAGCATGGAGCCGTCCTGAAGTCACCTCCCCACGCAGGTGCGGAGGGGGCGGCGGGGGTGTGACGGTCCACCGGGCGTCTTCGGAGTGCGCCTGAGTGACAGCGCCAGCCACGCTGTGTTTTCTACTCCGAGAGGTGCAAGGACAGGGAGGTCACGTGTCCCTGGGATGTCAGTCTGAGTCGGTTGATGAAAAAGAAGAACGCAGTGACAGACTGGCCTCAGCCCATGTTCCCCAACCTGGGAGGCTCTCCGTGGAAGCTGTTGAGTTTGTGCTTGTGAGCCCTGATCCGTCAGCAAGCCTGGAGGGCAAAGAGGGGGAGGCAGCTGTCCCTGACTCGGGGTCAGTCCTCGAGGATGTTTTCCAGAGAAATGACTGTAGCCAACTGCACCCCCAAAGCCCAGGTTCTGGGTCACAGACCCTGAGCTGTCCTACAGAGTGGAATCCAGGAAGAGGAAGAAGCTGGTTAAGTATTTCTACATACCTCGCATGCCTCCCGGTGTGCGGACTTTTGTTTAAAACAACAACGGATGAAGCCCTGGCCGGGCAGCTCAGTTGGTTAGAGCACAGTCTCGATACACACCAAAGGTTGCAGGTTCGATCCCTGGTCAGGGCACGTATGAGACTCAGCCAATGAATGCATCAATGAGTGGAACAGCAAATCCATGTTTCTCTCTCTCTCTCAACCACTATCTCTCTCTGTTTAAAAAATCCAATAAGCCCCGGCTGGTGTAGCTCAGCGGATTGAGCGCGGGCTGGGTACCAGAGGGTCCCGGTTCGATTCCCAGTCAGGGCACATGCCTGGGTTGCGGGCCACGTCCCCAGTGAGGGCCATGTGAGAGGCAACCATACATTGCTGTTTCTCTCCCTCTGTCTCCCTCCCTTCCCCTCTCTCCAAAAACAAATAAAATCTTAAAAAAAAATCCAATAAAAAAGTTAAAATAACAAGTGATGACCTCCTTAAAACTCACAGCTTCCCCCCAGAAGTGTAATGGCTCAGCCCCAGCTGCCTGAACGTTTTTGCATTTCTCTGTGTATGGATTTTTTGCTGGAGCTACTATATCACGTGTCATTTACTATTACTATTATTATCATTTTTTGTTACTTAACTTTAAAAGGCGAGATGCAGAGTCAAAAATCTCTAAAATTAAAAATCAACCACGTTTATTTTATTTATGTGTAGAGAGAGGGGAAAGGAGGGAGAAAGAGAGGGAAACTCTCTCACGCCCCCTACTGGGGACCCGGCCTGCAACCCAGGCATGTGCCCTGACTGGGAATCAAACCAGGGACGCTTTGGTTCGCAGGCTGGCCCTTAATCCACTGAGTCACAGCAGCTAGGGCCAAAAAATCAACCACTTCTAAAATTATTGCCTAGGAAATATTAATTTCCATGGTAAAAAAAGAATTTGCAGGGGGTGTCACAGAATTGGCCTCGCAGAAAGTACAAAAGGCCAACCAACTAGCAGGTGGCCTGCAGCTCTGGAGCGAGGCCATTCCTGCCCGGGGTCTAAAAGACCACGCCCCACGGCGCTCGGACACGCGGGGCTGGGTCGTGCAGGCACGCTTTCACACAGCCGCGGCCGGGACCCGCGCTCTCCGCAAAGTGAAGCTTGTTTATTGCTTAGGCTGGTTCTGACCGGCCAGACCCATGTAGGGACTGCGGTACCCCCAAGGCGATTTTCAGGAAATGCCTGTGTAGGACCGCACGTGGCAGTGAACTTCATCCAGGCAATGTTTTTTCGAAGCCTCGCTTTCTCTTTGGTGGGTGACGCAGAGCCCCCCAACTGTGGAGATCAGGGACAGACTGCAGGGGACCTGCTGCCGGGGTCAGGAGCTGGTCCTGTCCCCTCCCCTCACTGCTGTCCACGCGGTCACCCTCACATGCGGGAGCAGCCCAAGTCACACCTGAGGAACCAACAATCACACCGCATTTTCTCACAAAACGAGACAGAAAAAAAAAAAAAAATCTGCACACACTTTTCGAGGGTCACTCTTTCAACTTTTATATACGATAAAAGCCCAGACTTTTCTTTTTCCATATACTCTACTCAGAACTCTTAAAAAATAAACTTTCTTTTTTTTTTTTGGTACCTCTCGTCTCCAGCACGAACCCTGGAAACATGTAAAAAACATCTCACTGGAACTCTTCTGTGCAAATAAGAAACATAAATAAAATTAATATCTATGTTATAAAAAAAAAAAAGCCATTTTCCGGTTTCCGCTGCCCCCGACCAGGCCCTAGAAGCAGTCGGTGGCCTGCCTGCCAAGGCCGCACAGGTCCTGGTCGGGCGGCGGGCGCCGGGGCAGGAACTCCGCCTCCCGCTTGTCCGTCTGCAGGCCGCCCCGGGAGAACTGCAGGACGCTCCCCAGGCCGTTGACGAGCGGCAGGGAGGACATCCAGCTGAGCGAGCTGAAGCTGGAGAGGCTGAAGATGGACGACAGGGTGGCTGCCCTGCTGTTGCTGGGGGCTTTCGTCTTGGGGTCCCCAGGACACGTCCCCAGAGCAGCCTCCTGGGGCCTGGAGGACCCTGAAGCCTGGCCGTCCAGTGCGCCCCTCAAGGGCATGCTCACGTGCGCCGCGCCGGCCTCCGGGGAGCTGGGGGGCCAGGGCGTGTGCCAAGACTGCTGCGGGGTGCAGTTCTGGGAGACGGGCCCCGAGACGCTGATGCGACTCCACTCCGAGGGTTCAGGCCTCGCTTCTCCCGGGAAGGGTCCCCGAGTCTCTTGGGGAGCGCTGTGTTTCTTGGGGGACCTCTTGGCCAACTGGCGAGCCAGCTGCAGCTGGGTGGGGAACAGGCTGCCTTGCAGGGCCTTGAGAAACAGCCTGGAAAGAGCCCGCACAGCGCAGTCAGCCACCGCTGGGGGGTCTTCCTCGGAGCAGTGCTCCGGGATTCGCACGGGGCGGACACGCGGCCGGGGAAACGCCCCCCGAGCTCCCGGAGGACTCGGGGCGGCGTCCCTGACACCCACCTGGGCAGCAGCGCCGCGACGGGCGCGATGAGGCACGTCAGGTAGAACACGGGGTCGCCCAGAAGCGTCTGCACCGTCCAGTACGGGTTGGACGGGGGGTAGCACGTGGCGCAGGAGGCGTTGTAGACTAAGGCCACGGAGAAGAACAGGAGGGCGCTGAAGCCGCAGGCTGTCCAGTTGAGCCAGGTCTGGGGGCGGGGAGAGAAACGGCCAGTGGTCAGCGGCTGTGTCCGCCGCCGCCGCCGTGGCCGGCTGTCCGACCCTCAGGCGTCTCCCTCCGGGCCACCCTGGAGGAAGAGGAGTTGTCTTTGGCACACATTAAATACACCGTGACAGGTCATCACACAAAAAATCTCACAATGTTAAGTAAATTTAGGACTTTGTGTCGGGCCGCATTCACAGCCATCCTGGGCTGCATGCAGCCTGCGGGCTGCGGTTTGGGCACTCCTTGGAATTCAAGGGCTTAGTGGAAACAGGGCTCTGAGGACCGGGTGGCCATGCGGCCTGGCAGCCTGCGGACCAGCCTGGACACCGGTGGGGAGACAGAAGTCAGGAGTCAGGGGAAGAAGAGCATGTGCTCAAGGGTGGGAAGAAGCTGGGGGCTGCCCAGGAGTGGGGGGTGCAGGCAGCAGCAGGGGCCTAGGCGCACGGCCCGCCCGTGGATCTATCTACCTTCGTTTCCCCCATGAGGCCAGCTTTACGGTCCCGTTTGCACGGAACCTGCATGGCGCTGAGGGGACCTCGTGGACCTGCGTGGGTGCTGAGGGGCCCGGGGCTCTCACCCAGGTCTTGGTCTCAATACCCAGGTGCAGCAGGAACGTGAAGAGCGCAATGGCGGTGATGGGGGTGCCCCAGGTGAACACGTCCACGTCTGAGTCGTAGTAGGCCTGAAAGACAGCGGCGTCCTGGGTCTGCGGGTCACCCGCGGAGCCGCAGGGGCGATGGTGCCCGGTGCCCACTTACCAGGTAAGGGATGAAAAAGCAAACCAGGCTCTGGAAGGCGGCGTCGGCCATGTTCAACCAGAAGGTGCGGGGCCGGTATTCCTGAGACACAAGAACGGGCGCGGCGGGTTACCGGCAAGTGCGTGTCCCCGCAGACCTCCCAGGGCGCTGCGGGGAGTTCCGGGCGTCCCCCCCAATCCGAGCTCTGCTCCTCCTTTTCTGGAGTTTTCCTCCCTAGGTTTCTTTCTTTAAAAAACTTTTTTTTACGTCCTCATCTGAGGATATGTTTTTATTGATCTTAGAGAGAGAGAAACATCACTGTAAGAGAAGTATCTTCCAAATGTGCCCCGACCGGGGATCGAACCCACAAACTTTTGGTGCGCAGGATGACGCTCCAACCAACTGAGCCACACTGGCCAGGGCTCCCCTATGTTTCTGGAAAGCGGTCTCTTAGAACTCAATCATGAGCGTTTCCTAATGTCGAATCACAAAGCTGTACACCAAGGGCAGAAATGACCTCGATTATGAACTCAGTGACTCTTCGTTGTCTGGGTAACCACGTGGACTTGACCCTGCGTTCCAGAGCAGACGGGAGGGACATGTGCTGAGCACTTGGGAAGGTGCCAGCTGGGCCCCTCCTATTGGCCTAAGTCCGCAGGACCAACTCCCCCGTCTTGGTCCCACAGTGGGGCAGACGCGGCGGAGCCGAGTAGAGGAATCCGCCCAGGTGACAGGCACAGGCAGGGGTTGTCCTCCTCTGCTTGTCGTCAGTCGCCCCCACCCTGTGCTGCCTGCTTCGGAGGAAGCCCAACCCGGTCAACAGAGGTGACCAGGGGAAGCTGGTTTGTCAACAAATCTAAACTGGAGACTATTGGGGGCGCTGCGGAGCGCCAGTCCCGTCGCACACACGTGGTCCTTCCAGCCAGCTGACGGGAAGCCCTGCCAAGGCTCCCCCTGATGGCTGGCTGGGAGTAGCTGGTAATTAGCGCGTCGATCCACGCGGCGTATTTACGTGTGTTTACATCTGTTTGTATTCACTGGTTCTTTCAACAGTTTCCCTGCGGGTTTGTCTTCTTGTGAATTCCCTTGCAAAATAAGTCCCATTTTGGAGGGGTTGTTTTAGGAAAAAAATCCCCGCTCAGGCGGCAGCTATCACAGAGAGCTGACTTAGATCGCTTGGCATTAAAATAACAGGCAGAGCCCTGGCGAGTGTGGCTGAGTTGCGTGGCCGAAGGGTCGCTGGTTAGATTCCCAGTGGGGACCCTTGCCTGGGTTGCCGGCGGGGGACCCGGGCTGGAGGCCTGCAAGAGGCAACTTCTAGTCTCTCTCCCTCTCTTCCCTGCTGGCTAAAACATAAATACGCAATATCTTTAAAACAATAAAGTAACAATCAGATGGGAAATCCCGAGCTAAAATCACAGCTGTTCTTCTCGAGCCCATTTGACTGGAAACTCTAGTGCGGAGACAGTTTTTACCCCATTATGCTTTTTTTTTTTTTTTAAGATTTTATTTATTTATTTTCAGAGAGAGGAGAAAGGAGGGAGAAAGAGCAATGCATGGTTGCCTCTCACATGGCCCTCACTGGGGACCTGGCCCGCAACCCAGGCATGTGCCCCGACTGGGAATCGAACCTGGACCGTCTGGTTCCCAGCCCGCGCTCAATCCACTGAGCTACACCAGCCGGGCCCATTATGCTTTTTTTTAAAAAAATCCTTTTAAATGAAAGTTTTATTGAGGTCAACAGTCACACAAACACTGCGTACGGTCAACGTACACATCTCGATGAGCCCGACACCACCACCACGTCAATCACCTCGTTCCACCAATCGCAAAGCGCAGTCAAGTGGACAGTATTCATTCTCTGCTCTCATTGGTCAGCGTCTATACGTGGGCGGAAGGGGTCCCAGGCTTGGGCTGAGCTGCCCAGGGGAGGCCTGCGAGTGGGCTGCAAACCCGCAGACCTGAAGCAACTACAGAGGACGGTCTCAAGTGAAGACTTACTAACATATTAAAGCAGTTTATGGCGGGTAGTCACGCCCCAGCTGCAATCGCCCCTGGCAAACGTCAGTCTTTACCTTCCCTGAGCCGTCTACTGTCTTTTTGCATTTTCAATGACAACCCTTTGGAATGTCCCTTTTTCGGAACCCCGGGGGGGGGGGGGGGAGGGGGCGCAGGGCCACCTCCCCAGAGGGAGCCCACAGATCCCCATATCGTTGTCATTATCGCGCTCATGCTGACGTCAATGGCCCTGCCCCCACCTGTGCAAAGGAAGCGTGTGACCATCATTTTACTCTCTGCCCAACCCCAGAAGTCCCCCCTCTGCTTTCTCCCGCCTCCCTACTCTCTCGCCAACCGACTTCATGCCACCCTCTTCGGCCTTCGATTAGAATGTACAAAATAAGGCCCAAAACTGCCATTCTCTGGAGCACCTTCTCAATGCCGAGGTTTTTCTTCCCAGCAACTGCTGTCAGTTCGGCTCAAATGAAAATTCCCTACAGAAACTCTGACTGTTCCTTACGGTGACCCGGGACTTGAAGGACTGGTCCCGGGGAGGCCCGGGGCTCGCGTTTCCCAGAAGGCGAAGGAAGGGCCGGGAGGCGGGCGGGGGCGTCACCTCCATGTTCTGGCCGCTGCGGTAGAGCCGCGGCTGGGCCAGCAGCACGTGGGCCGGCACGTCCTTGTCCAGCACCCCGGTCACGAGCTGGGGGAGCGACGAGAAGAGCAGGTTGAAGAAGATCAGGTACCACTGGTCGATCATGGCGGACGCGGAGAAGCCGGAGCAGAACTGGAACCAGAACAGGAGGCCCACGAACATCTGAAAGCAAGAGAGGGGGCAGGGGAGCGGGCCATTCCCAGACGCCGGCGCGGACCGCCGTCCCAGGGGCCTGGGGGCCTGCAGGGCCCGACTGCAAAGGCCGAGTTCACGGGCAGCGGTTTCCTCCACGGCAGCTCTAACTTGGTGGCCCTGGTGCCTCTTCCTCCTCCAGGGCCCTCCGTGTGCCCTCGAGCTCAAGGGGTGGGCCGTGGGCGCCAGGAATCCCCAGGAACGGCCCTCGGAGCACAGGTCACTCACTGAGAAGCGAACACAGGTCTGGCCAGGTCTGGGGTCGCTCACACTTGCAGGGGAGCATGGGATCACCCTCGGTGTCTTCCCTCGTACCCTCCTCCGTGGCCCTACACTGAACCCACCTGTGCCACGTCCCAGAGATGCCGCCTCCCTCGGCAGCGACGTGCCCTTGGGGGGACGAAGAGTGAGCAAGCACGGACTCCCATTGTGGGACACACACACACACACACACACACACACGGGCAGGGCAGCAAAGCCTGTGACAGCAACGTGGCCGACCATGACCCAGTGCTGGTATCCACCGCGCCCTCGGTTGGCGGGTGAGCCACAGGCCTCATCGCTGGTCCTTATGCTCCCCCCACCCCCGACTTTGCCAGCAGGAAAGTGAGGGTCGGGGAGCCTCCACCGCCCCTCAGCCCACGCTCCGTGGTGGGGGGCTTGGGCGGGTCTCTTCCCACTACTGCCTGACCACTGAACGCCAGTGGCCTGACGCTTTTATATGCGGGGCTTGCACCGCAGCCCAGCGACCGGAAAGCATTCCTACCACAATGGACTGCGCAGCTCGGCCCGTCACTGGACCCTCCTGCGCTGGTGCCCCTACCGTGGACCGGGCACAGAGCAGCGCCCCTTAGCTATGGGGCTGCTCTGAGGGTTAATGAGCGAATGCATTTAGAGGCCTCACAGAGCCGCCTGCACCCAGTGGGGGCCGACCCACGCTTCCTGTCCTGTTAACAGTACCGTCATTTCCTCTAAGGTCCCCCCCGCCCCCCCCCACCCCCGGTCAGAGAAAAGGAAATGGAGGTCCCTCATCTTAAATGACTTGACCGTGCCCATTGTATGGGTAATGCACCCAATCCGTCCCACCGCTTGTGGCCTGGAGGGCATGACCTAGCCAAAGAGGTGGGGGCACGGTGGAAGGAAAGCCTCGCTGGCCACCACAGACCACGGCCCGGGCTTTGGTCTGGAGCCGCCACCGCCTATGGGGTTGACCCTGACTCGATCACTCCATCTCTCCGAGCTTCTGTGTGTTGACCAGACTCAATGAAGGCCTGCCCTGAAGGCCAGACAACACAAGAACCTGTGTATGGAAGCAACCAACTGCGACTCACACCTGCGACGGGACGCACCCTTCCCTTCTACGCTGAAGACAGACCCACAGACAGACGTGGGTTTCTCACCGACTCTCTCCCCAGCCTCACTCCTGCACCGGCCCTGCTCCCGCCCACAGCCACGGGCTCAGCGGCCTTGCGAGTCATCGGTGAGAGAGTGGTGCCAAGAGAAAACAGAAAAAGTACCAAGGTCACTGAGATTTTTCTTTCCCGCGGCACCAGGAGCTCTCGTCCCAAACCACTGTTGCTATGGAAACATCTCTCCTCTTTATTCGAGAGGAAGGCCGGCTGGCTTCTAAAACAAGTGAATTCCTCACTTCGGGAGGCACCCTGATTATCCTCGAACGTCTCAAGTAGACGCAGTGCTGGTTAACAGAGGCCGCGCGTCGGATGCGGAATAAAACAGGGAGCGTGGTCTCTCCCGGCCCTGTGCCTTCCGTGAGGACCGCTCTGTTGTACCAGGCAGGGCCCTGCCCCCGGCCTGCACCCCCCCTCCCACTCCCTATTTGCACCTGAACCGCTGGCTGCCCTTCCCCGTGGTCTGGGGCACTTTCATTGGGAATTACAGAGCGCAGACCTCCACGCCCACGTTTTGTTTTCGGATTAAGAAAACCCCAAACCCATCGGCGGCCAGCGGCTTGCTGAAGATTGTAGAAATAATGAGCAACAGAAGTGGGGTTGGGGCTCCGAGCTCCCGGCCCTGCTGAGCCCTGCTCGCTCAAGCACCCATCCCCCCTCTTGGGAGCTGGGGGCCCTGAGGTCTGCGACTGTGCGCGCGAGCCTCGGGACAGGGGTGTCGTCAGGCAGTGACGGGACGGCCTTCCTTGGACAGAGTCCCGGGCGGAAGCTGACTGGAATTCATTTCCAGACCGAGCCCGTCCAGTTAGACTTGCCCTGGTTGGTCCTGAACGTCTGTACTCGTTCGCTAGACGACCTTTCAGAAAACGGGCAGGTGCGGAAGGAAGGGGGGACACAGGTCTACACCGCCAGAACAAACAAGGAACACGAGCAAGAGGTGCTCCCGTCTGCAGTCACATGGGCGGCCTGCTCCTGAGAAACGCGTCGCCAGAGTGGTTAGGAGCTTAGGAGGCAGAGTCCCAGGGACTGTGGATGAACATGGCCTTGGTCTACTACCCGTGGGACCTGGTACAGACCCCCAGACCTCAAGGTTACTCCACTTCATGAGACAAAGCGGACATGCTCAGCCCGGGCTGGTGTAGCTCAGTGGATTGAGCGCGGGCTGGGAACCAAAGGGTCCCGGTTCGATTCCCAGTCAGGGCACATGCCTGGGTTGCAGGCCAGGTCCCCAGTGAGGGCCATGTGAGAGGCAACCACACATGGATGTTTCTCTCTCTCTCTTTCTCCCTCCCTTCTCCCCTCTCTAAAATAAATAAATAAAGCAGACATGCTCAGCTGATCTCCCCACTTCTACAACCTTCTCCCTCCGAGACGCAGCCGCCCTCGTGTGCCCGAGAGACAGACATCTGAGCTGCAAGGCCAGGTGAGGAGGTTCACTGGTGAAGTTCAAGGAGCATGGCACCCACGGGGCCTTTGGGGTGGCTGCGGGCAGGATGTGCGAAGGGTCCCCTCAGTCCCAGGTCAGGCCTCTGGATGCGAACGCGCAGAGGCCAGCGGGTCCCACGCCTACCGTGTTCTTGTAGAAGAAGTAGAGTACCATGTTGGCGAGCCGGGAGTAACACCAGTGCCCGTGCACAATCAGGAGTCTCTCGAGGTAGCGGAACTTGGGCACCGCGAAGTCGCTGGCCATCACTGCCTTGAAAGGGAGAGGACCTGCGTTACTGGGGGCCCGCTCCCCAACGTCTGTCTTATTCCCCCTAATGCAAGGCAGAACACGGGTGGAGAGACCCCGTGTGGCGCCCAGCCTGTGCGTGGCTGGCCCAGGCTCCTTTCTCCCGTCTCTCTCGTTATCTCCATCCACCGAAGGAGGTTTGTTTCAGCAAGGACTGTCGTTCAGAGAGATCGCTTTATAGGACTCATTTAAGATTTCAAATATATGTAATTGATGGATTTTTTTAAATGTTTGCTTTTTCTTTCCCATATTACTTTTTAATTTAAAAAGTTTCTTTAAAGATTTTTTATGCACTGATTTGAGAGAGAGAAAGGGGAGAGAAACAGTGATTTGTTGTTCCACTTATTTATGCATTCAGTGGTTGACTCTTACATGGGCCCTGAGTGGGGAACAAACCCACATATGTCAGGACTGGGGGTTCGAGCCCCAGTCTGGGCGCCTACGGGAGGCAACAGATCAATGTTTCTCTCTCTCTGTCTCTCTCAAAAAAAATCAATAAACAGCCCTGGCTGGTGTGGCTCAGTAGATTGAGCACCAGCCTGCGAACCAAAGGGTCGCTGGTTCAATTCCCAGTCAGAGCACACGCCTGGGTGGCAGGCCAGGTCCCCAGTAGGGGGCGCACGAGAGGCAACCACACGTTGATGTTTCTCTCCCTCTCTTTGTCTTTCCCTTCCCCTCTGCCTAAAATAAATAAATAAACTCTTTAAAAAAATCAATAAGCATTTCCTTGGGTGAGGATTAAAACAAAAAAGTCAGGATGAATGAACGATTTTGTTCACTCCTTCATCAAAGGTCTCCTGTGCTCCCCCCCAACTCGCATGGCTCTGGGGAGAGGCGAGGAAGAGTCCTGCCTGGACCTGTCTCCAAGTCCACGGAGGAAGAAAAACACGTGAAGTGACCTACCACAGCGGCCCGAGGCAGGCGGGCTCAAGGGGCAGCCGCTGCGCCTCTAGCTTGGGACTTGCCGTCTGACTGCCATTTTCGTGTGCGGCGCGGTTGACCAGCCCAGCCCGGACCTGGCCCGTGTGCGTGGCCGATGCACAGCGACTGGCTGGCTGCATCGACGAAGGGCTCGGCTAGGGACGGAACGGAGACCACGCTCGACTTTTTTAAAAGCAGTGGCCTGTACAGATTGTTCCCTGAAGCCTCCACCAAGTTAAACAATGTGGTGATCAGACGTGAACCAAATGTAGGAAATTGCTGAAGCATCTCCATCCAAAACACGTCCCCACCAGAGGGTACGTTTTCTCATTTGAGAGAGAGAGGAAGGGAGAAAGAGCCTCCCAAACGCACGCGGCTGAGAATCAAGCCTGACTGAGGATTGAACCTGCAACCTTTCGGTGTATGGGATGCCGCTCCAACCAAGGGAGCCACCTGGCCAGCGCCAAAAGCAGCACATTTGTCACGCACTCATTTGTTCAGCGTCTGGATCACGGGTCAGTGACAGAGGAGAAGGACAGGGAGGACGTTTCATGGGTCACCATGGGCACGTCCCACGTTTTGGTGACACCAGGCTCCAGCCACAGCAGAGTCCGTTTTTCGGATGGCATCGCTCGTGTGCAGGGACAGTAAAAAATGTCACCCGAAGACGAGGCAGAACAGCCACCGAGAAGGCGGTGACTCACTTTGACCCTCAGTTCTCCTTATTTTGCAAAAATACCTCCTGCACATGGCTTCATAAATATGGAGTCACCTCCGCCTTATCTTTTATTGTTGTCTTAGCTGAAGGTGAGCGTCAGTTGGGTTGAAGGCTAATTCTTCAGCTCTGCTGGACAGAGCCCCCCAGGAAGACACAACAGTGAGCCGCAGGGTCACCCAGGACAGCTCCCCCCGCAAAGGGTCTTTACCTGCATGCCCTCCTGGCCTGAGATTCCCACGCCCACATCGGCCACCTGGATCATGCTGACATCATTGGCCCCGTCTCCTAGAAACAGCACAGGCAGGGAGGATTGGCTGAGCTCAGATGCACAGAATGAAATCGGCCGGACGGCTCTCCACGGGGCCCCGCTGGGCCGAGTGCCGAGAAAGGGCCCCGGGAAGAGCGAGGACAGGCTGTGGGAGAAGTGAGGCAGGCAGGCAGGCAGAACCACCACAGCGTGAGGTCTGGAACCGCCAGCCACGCTGAGAGGGGGTTTTGAGAGCAGGCTGGAGCGGCTATTGTTTTATTCAGCATTTGGTCCGCGTTACTGGCCCCCACGCGGACAGAGCCCTCCACACGGTGGTGTCTGGCCACAAAAGATGCTCTCACCTGCCTCGGCGTTATTTCCCAAACGGCCCCAGTCTTCCTCACCCGGGGAGCACCTCACGGCTATCCCAGGGCCCACGCCCGGGGCTGCTTCCCTACCCCGGACAGAGCGCAAACTCTGCCCAGGACACGGCTGAGAACTTTTGCACCCTGACTACCTGCGAGCTCATCAGTGCCTGCTCGCCGCGGCACCCTGGGGGTCCCGCCCAGGAGAACGTCTCCTCACGGAGCCCCGGTGCTGCTGATAGGAAATACGTAGCCACGTGAGGCATGGATGAGAGCTGCTCATACTTTCAGGGACCGGCAAGCAAGAGACTCTGTCACTGTCACTCAGTGGCAGTGACCATTCTCTGAACAGGACGCCAGAAGGACCCACATCACAGAGTGACAAGATTCCAATACACAGTGGTGCCGATAAACAAAGGCCAAGCGACTCATCAAGTGGCCGGCCACCGGATGTCTCACTCCTGTGAC
>PVJI01005181.1:0-99434 GCA_004026765.1 Micronycteris hirsuta | reverse complement strand
CTCTGGTTACTGCCAGAATGTTCTAAACTTCAATGTCTCTGGTTCTATTTTGTTTCTCTGGTTGTATTTTGCTTGCTTACCTCACAAGCGTCTTGGCTGTGACTGATCTGAATTCCCCGGTAGCTGATCTGGCCTCGGTGCCTTCGTTCCTGAGTCCTCATACGAAACTTTTTAACATTTCATATAGTAGAGGCTGCATGATGATGTACTCCTTGAACTTGACCCTATCTGAGAAGCACTTTATCTGCCCTTCCATTCTAAATGAAAGTTTTGCTGGATAGATTATTCTTGGTTGTAGTCCCTTGCTCTTCATGATTTGAAATATCTCTCTCCAGCCCCTTCTTGCTTGGAAGGTCTCCTTTGAGAAATCCGCTGACAGTCTTATTGGGATTCCTTTGTAGGTAACTGTCTCTTTTTCTCTTGCTGCTTGTAAGATTCTTTCCTTATTCTTGACCTTGGGTAATGTAATTATGATGTGCCTTGGTGTGTTCCTCTTTGGGTCCCGCTTCTTTGGGGTTCTCTGAGCTTCGTGGATTTCCAGGAAGCCTATTTCCTTTGCCAGATCTGGGAAGTTCTCCTTCATTATCTGTTCAAAAATACGTTCAATTTCTTGGTCTTCCTCTTATCCTTCTGGCAGCCCTATGATCCAGATATTGGGTCGTTTACAAATGTCTCTGAGGTTCCTGAGACCCTCCTCATTTTTTTGAATTCTTGTTTCTTCCTTCTGGTCCACCCCATTGGTTTGAGATCCAACCTCCTTTTTTTTTCCTGTTGGTCCCCTGTAAATCCTCCTCCATTATCCTTATTGTATTCTTCATCTGTTCAACTATTTGCGTCCACCTATCTTCCAGTTTTGTTAATAATTTGATTACAAGCATTTTAAATTGCGCATCTGATAGGTTGACTATGTCGTCATCCGTTAGTTGTAATTTGTTCCGATCTTTCATTTTGGCCATTTTCATTCTTTTTATCTCGGTGCACTTGTCGGCTGGTAGGTGCCTGCAACCTGGGTCGCTTTTTGGATGACGTTGCCTCTGGGGGCGGGGCGTGGGAGGAAGCAACGGCGGCCTCTGATCACTGCAGGCTCCCGCTCCCCAGTTCCCCACCGCCTTTTCTGCCAGACTCGGTACTGCTGGCTCAGCCCTGGCCTCTCTCGGCAGCGTCGCCAGCTTGCGGGATTCACCCGTTGTTCGGGGCCACGCCCTGTTCAGGCACTGGTGGCGTCAGTCCCTCTGTGAGAGCTGCCTCTCACTCCGTTCCTCCGCCCGGTACTGCCCCGCTTACTGGCCTGGATGTTCGTCTTCTCCTACCTACTGGGTGTCGGAATTTCCTTCAGTTCGATTTTGTCCATTCTGGTTGTTTAATTTTTCACTACTGCATTCGTTGTTTAGACACTCTGGATGTGCGGGCAGCGAGTGCGTCCACCTATGCTGCCATCTTGGCGGAAGTCTCCCTTTATTTTTCTTATTGCTGTAGTAAATGGAATTTTTTTCTTAGTTTATATTTCTGATAGTTCATTGCTGATATACAGAAATGCCATCAATTTCTGAATAATGACTTTGTGTCTGGCTATTTTTTGAAGTTCACTCATTTGAGTAGTTTTTTTGATGGAGACTATAGGGTTTTCTGTGTATACTATCATGTCATCTGCAAATAATGACAGTTTTACTTCCTCCTTTCAAATTTGGATGCCTTTTATTTTTTCTTCTGTCTGATCACTGTGGATAGAACTTCCAATGCTATGTTGCATCAAAGAGGTGAAAGTGGGTACCCTTGTCTTGTTCCTGATCTTCAGGGAAAAGCTTTTCATTTTTGCAGTTTGAGTATGATGTTGGCAGTAGATTTCTATCATAAACGGGTACTGGATTTTATCAAATGCTTTTTCAGCATCTATTTATATGATCATGTAATTTTTGTACTTCATTTTGTTTATGTGGTATATTATGTTTATTGATTTGCAAATATTGTACCATTGTTGCATCCACTAGGATAAATCCCACTTGATCATGGTGATCATGATTTCCACCATCTTGTCTTTCAGATTGCTGAATCATTCTTCTGCATCATCAAATATGCTTTTGATTCCCTCCAGAGTCTACAGTATTTTTCATTTCAGAGTTTGTGTTCTTCAGTTCTGATTGGTTCTTTTTATATTTTCTGTCTCCTTGTTGAAGTTCTTAGTTCATCTATTTTCCTCCCTAGTTTGTTAAGTATCTTTATAACCAATATGTTGAACTTATATCTGGTAGATTGCTTCTCTTCATTTGAATTAGTAGTTTTACTGGAATTTTATCCTGTTCTTGTATTCAAAACATATTTTTCTGTCTCCTCATTTTGTCTCTCTGTGTTTCTCTGTATTAGGTAGGTCTGCTACATCTCTTCTAGTCTTGAAATAGTGACCATATGTATAAGGTCTCCTGTGGGGCCCAGTGGTATAGCTCCCCCTGGTCACCAGGCCAGGTGCTCCAGGGTTTTCCCCTGTGGGAGTTGCGTGTGTCCTCCTTTCCCAGTTGTGCTATGATTGATGCAGGCACATCAGTTGATGGGCTTAACGCTCTCATACTGATTGGATGTAAGGATCAGCCATGACTACAGGAGATGAGCTTTGTGTGGGGGCTGGCCCTACAGAATTGATGTTGCATTAGCGGGATTTTGGTGCATTGGAGGTCGCCAGGGATATGTCAGTTATAGAGTCACTTTGATGGAGTGCTGGTGCCATTTCAGGCTGACCCCTGGATGTGTCATGTCTGGAGTCTCTTTGGAGAGCATCTGGTGCAGCCGAGGCTAGTTACTGCTTGTGCCTGGCTTGGGGCCACTTTCTAGGAATTATGTGAGCTGCAACTGGTTGCCACTTGTGCTGAACATGGAGGCATTTTGAGACTGGTAACAGTGCGAGCTGAGGCTGGCTGCCAGTTGTGCCGGGCTTGGGGCTACTTGGTAGAAATTGCCATAAGAACCAAGCCCAGCTGTCACTTGTGCCAGCCGGCTTGGTGCTGCTTAGTAGGAGATACAATGTGAGCAGAAGCTGGCCACCCCTTGCCAGGCTTGAGGCCACTTGATAGGAGCTACAATATGAGCCAAAGCCAATTGCCACTTATGTGGTGCTTGAAAGCATTTTGGAGTAACTGTGTAAGTGCCAAGACCAGACACTGCTGATGTGCAGAGTCTGAAGCAGCCGGAAGGGACTCCAGCTAGGTGAATACATTTGCAAAGAGTTTGAGAAGGATTAGTATTCATTCATTTTTAAATGTTTGATAAAATTGTCTAGTGAAACCATGTGGTCCTGGGCTTTTCTTCACTTGAGAGATTTTTTACTACTGATTTAATCTCCTTACTAGTAATTGATCTGTGCAGAGTTTCTATTTTTTCCTGATTCAGTATTGATATGTTGTATGTTTCTAAGAATTTTTCCATTTCTTCTAGGTTGTCCAGTTTGTTGGTGTTCAGTTGTTCATAGTAGCCTCTTGTGACCCCTGGTATGTCTGTATTATCAGTTACATTGTCCCATTTTTAATGTATAATCTTGTTGATTGGGTCTCTTTTCTTTTTTCCCTGGTTAGTCTATCTAAAGGTTTATTGATTTTGTTTATCATTTCAAAAAGTCAACTCCGTTTGGTTAATCTTCTCCATTGTTTTTCTCTTCTCCGTTTTGTTTATCTGTGCTCCAGTCTTTATTGTTTCCTCCCTAACGATAACTTTGGGTTTTGTTTGTTCTTCTTCTAGTTTTTAAGGTGTAGAATTAGTTTGTGTATCTGGGATCTTTCTGGCCTCTTAATTTATTTATTTAAAATAGGCTTTATTGCTATAAACTTTCCTATTATAACTGCTTTTGCTGCATCCTATAAGCTTTAGTATGCTGTGGGGTTTTTTTTTATTTGTTTGTATCAACAAACTTTTATTTCCTATTTAGTTTATTCTTTGATCCATTGGTTGCTCAGGAGAATATTAATTTACATGTATTCATAAATTTTCCAGTTATCCTCTGGTTATTGAATTTTAGTTTCATGCCATGTGGTCAGAGAAGGTGCTTTGTATGATTTCAATCATCTTGAACATGCTAAGACTTGTTTTGTGGCCTAATATACGGTCTATCCTAGAAAATGTTCCTTGCGCACTGAGAAGAATGTGTGTGCTACTGATGCTAGACACGATTGGTGTATGTGTTTAGAGCCAGGTGGTCTATAATGTTGTTCAAATACACTGTCCCCTTGTTGATTTCTCTGTCTCAATGATCTATCCATTGTTATGTATGGAGTATTAAAGTTCCCAACTATTACTATATTGCTATTTATTTCTCCTTTTTAGCTCTGTTTTTGCTTTATATATTTAGGTGCTCTAAGATTGGGTGCATAAATATTTACAATTGTTATGAATTTTAATGTATAGACTCCTTTATCATTTTAAAATTACCTTTTTGTCTTTTTAAAACATTTTTAGGTCAAAGTCTATTTTGTCTGATGGAAATGTAGCTATTCCTGCTTTTTGTGTGTGTGACGGGGGTTAGCATTTTCTTGAAATATCTTTTTCTGTCCCTTCTCTCTGTCTGTGTATCCTTAAGACTAATGTGATTTTCTTGGAGATAGCATATTGTTGGATTTTGGTTTTTATTTTTTTAATCCATTCAGTCATTCTCTGTCTTTTGACTGGATAATTTAATCCATTTACATATAAAGTAAATATTGATAGGTAAGGACTTTCTATTGTCATTTTGTTAATTATTTTCTCGTTGTTTTCTAAGCTCTATTGTCTCTTGTTCATTAATCTTCTGTCTTTTTCTTTTACATTTTGACATCTTTTGATATTAGTATGGTTTTGCCTTCTTTATCAGATTTTTTAAGTGTAATTACTATAGGTTTTTCCTTTGTCATCACCATGAGGCTTACATAAAATATCTTAAAGTTATAGCACTTTATTTTAAGTTGACAAACACTTAATGTCAATTGGTATTACTACAATTTACACTTTTACTTCTCTTCCCCCTCCTATTTTATGTTATTGCTGTTATAATTTATATATTTTTATATTGTATAACTAATAACAGATTGCTATAATAATGGTTATTCTACTATATATGTTTTTAACTCTTAATTTACAGTTCTAAGTGAATTATCACCACCATTATCATATTATAGAATCTAACTTTGTGTTTATCATTACCTGTACGTTTTGTGCTACTTTTTATGTTTTATGACGTTAATTAGCATCCTCTTGCTTTCCCTTAGCATTTCTTGTAAGGCAGGACAGTGGTAATGAATTCCCTCATGTTATGTTTTTTCAGGAGAGTCTTTATCCTTCTATTCCCGAAAGACAGGCTTTTGAAGTATAGAATGCTTGGTAAACAGTTTTATTTTGCTTTCAGTATTTTTAATATGTCATTTCATTCCTTCAGCCTGAAAAGTCTCTGTTCAGAAGTCTGCTGGTAGTTTTATGGGGATTCCCTTGTATATAACTTCTCTCTTTTCTCTTGCTGCTTTTAAAATTCTTTGTCTTTGACTTTTGATAATTTAATTATATTGTGTCTCAGAGTAACCCTATTTGGGCTTAACATATTTGGTGTCATTTGGGGCTCATGAATATAGGTTTTCATTTCTCTCCCCAGATTTGGGAAGTTTTATGATTTTAAATATATATTTCCCCCTTTCTTTTTCCTTTCCTGAAATTTCCATAATGCAAATGTTTATTTTCATTGTGTCCCATAATTTCCTTAGGTTTTCTTTACTCTTTTTCAGGTTTTTGCTTCTCTGACTAGATAATTTCAAATATCCAATCATTCAGGTTGCTGATTCTTTCTTAGGCATGGTTAAGTCAACTTTTGAAACTCTGTTAATTCTTGAGTTCAGTTACTGTATATTTCAGCTCTGAGACGGCTACCTGGGTTATCTATCTATCTATCTACTATTTATTTATGTATTTATACAATTTCTGTTTCTTTGTCAAACTTCTTGTTTAGTTCATGCATTGTTTTCTTCATTTCATTTAGTTATCTGTCTGTGTTCTTTCTTTTTTTAAGATTTTATTTATTTATTTTTAGAGACAGAGAAGGGAAGGAGAAAGAGAGGAAGAAAAACATGAATGTGTGGTTACCTCTTGCATGCTCCCTACTGGGAACCTGGCCTGCAACCCAGGCATGTACCCTGACTGGGAATTGAACCGGCGACCCTTTGGTTAGCAGCCCGTGCTCAATCCACTGAGCCACACCAGCCAGGGTCTGTGTGTTCTTATAGTTCACCAAATTGCCTTAAGAGGATTATCCTGAATTCATTGTCTGACAGTTCATAGATCTCCATTTCCTTGGGGTCAGTTATTGGAGGTTTATTAGTTTCTTTTCGTGGTGTCATATTACCTGATTTTTAAATCCTTTATTCCTTACATTGGTATATGAACATTTAAGTAATCAGGCTCCTCTTCTGGACTTTACAGGCTTACTTTGTCATAGACAGATTTTCACAAGTCTGCTCAGTTTGGGTTTCTGGGTATGTCTGCTGATAACATCCTTGCGCACATGGGCCTGGTAATTATGGTCTGTCTTGGGGTGAAGCAACAGTTTGAGCTCTTTAGTTGGGGCTAGGGAGGTGTGCATGTGGTTGAGAATGGCTGCATGGGATTTCTACCCAAGTGAGGCTGTCAAAGGGGCTCCACAGTTGCCTGGATTCTCTGGTCAGACACACTACGGGGTAGGGACCAAATCCTGTATTCAGTATGGGGCTGTGAATAAGCTTCCCACAGTGGCAGGGCAGCAGGACAGGACCCAAGGCCTGTATAGCTCATTTTGGAGGCACTCCAATCAAGCAAGAATGTGCACTGAATTCCCTGGTCAGGTGAGGCCATTGGTTTTGCTCTACAGATAAGGAAGCCACAGACTGTGTCATCTGTTCAAGTGCCACTTGAACACATAGCACTGCTGAATGATGGGTGGCACAGCTTCCATGTGCTCTGGTTAACTCTCTTCGCTGGACAGACTGAAGGCTGTACTCTGTGGTAAAGGGGGCTGTGAATTCGTTTCCCTGCCTGCGTATAGCGGGAGAAGCAGCTCTCAAGCTGGTAAAGCTCCTTGTTGTCTTAACTCAAGCCAATCCATACCCAAGTTCCTTGGCCAAACAGAACCACAGGTTTTGCTCCACAAACTATTTGCATCGCCTGCTTGTCTCTCGGCTAGAGTGTTGCTCTCTAATGCAGCTTCCAGGGATTCTCACCAGCCCTTCTGGTCACATGGGGCTGAGAGACACTCTCCACAGCAGGCAGGGCTATGTCTCAGTTCTTTTTTTCTGGGCAGGATGGAAAGGGGCTATTTTAGGCCTCCCAATTTTGCTAAAACAGGCTTCCCAATCAGAAGGGTCTGGGAACTACCCTCAGCCTCAACTATGAACTACTCGCCCTGCATGTGCCCCCCCTAACAGGGGCACACTCCATGGCTGGTACATGGCTGGTAATGAGCTCTGCCTGACTGCCTGTTGGCTTGAGCATTTCTGGGTTACACCACTTTCAGCCCCTCTGGCCAGATGGGCCTGAGGAAATATTCTTCCTGGAGGGTGGGGCTGTGACTCAGCTCCATTTCTGAGCACAGGCAAGCCACCTTTAGGGCCCACAGAACTCTTCCTTTGAGGATTCTAATCAGGCAAATCTGTACCCCACTCCACCAGGTTTCCTTGTCAGAGTGCATTAGCAACTTGGTTCTGCAGGTGAGCAAACCTGCTGGTTGGGATATCCACTTGGGCCCCTCAGGTATTACCATGGTCTGCCAAGATCCATGTGCTGGCTGTTGCCAGCTCCTCCCTCCTAATACAGTCAGATTACCAGTGGTTGAGCCCTACAGATGCTCCTGTAATCCCCCTTTGATAAAACCAGAGTAGAGGCTCCCACAGAGCTGGGGGAGCAGGTTGGCCCCCTTGTCTCTCCTTTCTCACTGGAAGAACTGAAGCCTCCTCAGTGGAGACCTTTCTGAGTGATGCAGCCTTGCCCTGGGGGAGGGACAATGTGGTCAGTGTGTAGCCATTGCTCTTACCCCTTTCATGAAATCTGTCTTGATCTCTGTGGTGCAGGGGGCTGTTCCAGGATTCTCTCAGTGGTGTCCTGTTCGTGAATAGCTGTTAGTTGTTTTTCCTATAAGAGGGAGTGAAGTCAGGAACGTCCTATGTTGCCATCTTGGGGACTTTGCTCTCGAGGTATCATCTGTAAGCCTGGCTGTGTGAAGCTCATGGACCCGGGCAGCAGAAAAGAATGTGCACTTTCTATGGGCCATTGAATGCCCAGATTGGTGAGGGGAGAGGCTGAGCTCTCATCACTTTTTAGTCACAGGGCTTAACAAAAAGACAAGGATGAAGGGAATTCTCCTTCTGAAACCTGACACCAAGCTCTCATAAGGGAAGTTTCTGTTGTTATATAAATCTTGGAAACACTCCACAGACAGAGCCAAGAGACCTAGATACCCTTTCACATTCCCCACATGGAGACCGTATAATAAAGTGAAGAAGGGATTAGCTCAGCCACCGGGTCAGGCCCTTGTTCTGCCCCCTCCTCGCTTTGGGGACCTGAGCAGATACCCAACGAGCTGGAACTTAGTTTTTTCACCTGTGGTACAAGGATAACACTCACATGTAGGAGCTATCATAAATGCAATCTTATGTATATTGTGCTTGGCAAGGAGTGAGCCTTCAGTGGATCGTAGCTATTATTATTTTTTACAGAAGATTTTCAATCCAGGGAGTTTGTAGAGCAATTTGAAGCTTTTCTGTAAGAAAAGCCCTCCATTTGGCTCACAGGTTTCTCATCCCATTCTCGTTTCCTGTTTTCTCAAAGTTCTCAAATTATTCTACAAATCATCATTTGGTTTCCAGGGAGGATGGAAGGAAAATCATTTCGTTAAGCTTCTGCGTCCCTATAGAGTGTGAATAACTTTAATGGCCATCAACTTTGCAGCCTGAGCTCTTCAATATATACTGCTGCTTATGCCAACTCCACACAGCCCCTCACCAGTATCCCAAAGTTGTTTGATTCAAATCTTTGATTGGGTCTGAAATCTGTGGACATTAACAGATGATGGGTTGACTCTGGAAACAGCTTGACCATCAACAATCTAACAATCATAAAATAGCCATAAAGTCGTGCTTGTGCAGGCTGTAATACTGGTTTTATTCATGGTAGCCAAATAAGTTACGGAAGTGCCACAATGCGAGGCAGTGAAATCTGGATAGCTAATCAGCGGCACCAGCCTGAAGAGAGCTGCAGGGGAAATACAGAACCATTCTTTCTAGATGAAGCAAAACTGATAAGCATTTTCGGTCTCCTGGTGAGAGACACATGGAGAGATCCAGGAAGCCAAATGCCCATCCATGTTCCCATTTACTCCTTTAAACAAGTTCCTACTGGGCACATTTTGAGAAGTTGGCTATACCTGGCCAAGAGATGCTGCTGATTAAGGGACGTCACTGATCTAACAAGCTTTTCTTGGAGGTATTTTGAAAAGATCATCATGGAACTAAACGTTAATATGTAAATGTGGTATTACCATTTCCATCCCTCCGGACTGAGCCCTATTGTGCTGCCTTAAGCTTCCTCACTCTGGCTCCCACCCAGGATTTCCACACTCCCCAGAGGGGTCTATGTTCTAAAATGCCCAGCTTCCTCTACCGTTCCTGCTCTCCTCAGGAGGCTGATCTCCATTAGAGACTGGGAGAGAGTGATGAGCTCAAAGTGATTCACAATATTGTGTTAGAAGCCGACAGTCCTTAGCAACACTAGCACAGTATTTGCATTTTAAAAGATAGCATCCCCGAAATCAAATAAATCTCTAATTTTTGAGATTTCAGGTGAAGTAAAAGGAAAAATAAAAAGCTCCAGAAGGGAGCCCTCTTGGTTAGCTTCTCAGTTGTTGCCCTTGTTTCACAACTTTTCCAATGTTTTCCCTTAAGAATTCAACAAGTGCCCTGGCTGGTGTGGCTCAGTGGATTGAGCTCTGGCCTGTGAACCAAAGGATGGCTGGTTTGACTTCCAGTCAGGCACATGCCTGGGTTGTGGGCCAGGTTCCCAGTAGCGGGTGTGCGGGAGGCAACCGCACATTGATGTTTCTCTCCCTCTCTTTCTCCTTCCTTTCTAGTCTCTCTAAAAATAAATAAATAAAATCTTTTTAAAAAAGAATTCAACAAGTATTTATTGAGAGACTCAAACATCCTTGTTATTGTTCTGGAAGTTTAAATACATCAGTAAATAAAACAAAGATCTCTGAGGGCTGTATACTGGACATAATAAGTCTATTTTAGAGACTTTGAAGGTGATAAGTGCTTTGGGGGAAAAAGTAGCCAAGTAAGGGGGCACGAGAGTGCCTGGTAGGTGGGTTGAAGGTTGTAATTTTAAATGCAGAGTTCAGGAAGGCCTCATTGAGGTAGAAACATTTATGTGAAACTTGGAGAGGGAATTAGAAAAGATCTCGGAGAAGCCTGTCTTTAAAGGAATTGCTAAAGCAGCGCCTGGTGTCTTAAAGGAAGAGTGAAGGGGTCATTGCGGCTGAAATCGAGAGAACATCGAGGAGAGTAGTAGGAGAGGAGATCACAGAGGGGATGGGGAGCCAAAGATCCTTAGCTCTCCACCCCTATTCCCAGGACACAAGGGGGTCTTTGGTAGAAGACAAGAATGGGAAAAGGGAGACAGAGGATTCATCTTGTACATAAGACATTTTGTGGTAGATCAGGAATTGATTGTGTTTTTTCAAGATCAATACAGGGTAATACAAACCTTCCTATTCAAATAAGGAAGTCAAAACCATTATTGGAGCCTGTACTCCCACCCTCGTGTTTCAGGCAAGGTGGACTAAGAGCTGCTCTTTGGAGAACGTGTTTTGAGAAAAAGTCATCTTAGTTGAATACTTGGCTCTCTTTTCTCTTTTTGGATGGGCTTTGGTCAAAGGTCGCCTTTGAGGCTGACTTTCCATGTATGGTCGTCTCATGGACATCAGTTGCAAATTCAAGGACAGGGGTGAATACAAAACCTCAGTCTTCAACAGAAAACACAGGAATAGAAATATTTCCCTGACTCAGTCATTACTAATAGGTTCACCACCTCTCCACAGTTAAGTGCTTCAAGGTGTAAGCGGGTGCAGCCAGGGGGCCCCCAAAAGAAGGATTTCTAGTGGGGTCCAGAACTCAGGGTATCGAGGAAATATTAAAAATATGGGATGTCCTCGCCCTTACAAGTCTGAGCTAGGGGATGGGATACAAGGAGCAGGGCCATTGAGAGTTGTTTTGAATAGCAACAGTTCTGCAGATAACCTCTAGAACAGTCATTTAACATATCTATAGCCTTTAACTGGTTTCATAGATATGTTAAATAGCTGTGGCCATGCTTTGATCTAGGGAAAAGGGAGTGACTTCCACTCAGGCTGTAACTGGGAGGCAACAACTCCCCCCCCCCCCTTATAGTGCCTGCATGAGAGCTTGGAGATGATTGGCTCCACACCCCAGGACCACGCCTGCTGGGACTTACTATCGCAGCCCAGAAAAGGTAGAAAATACGGGAGTGCTGGCAAGTGTAGCCGATTGTGGGAGGAGTTGGAAATGGGGCTGTAGAGGAAGATTAGCACTGGGATTTAAATCCAGGTGCGGTAGTCACGACAAGAATCACCACGCAGCTTTAGCAGGGGAGAGCCACACGGCATTGGGTCTCCCTTTGCCAGGCAGCTTAGGAAGCCAGAATGTAGATGTAGCAGCGATGCAGAGCTCTAGGAGAGACACTGCAGGAAGGAAAGGGGTGAAAGGACTCTTGCTGGTGGGCCATGAGAAGGTGCCATGTGGTTTTGGAATAAGAACTGGAGATCCCGGTGACACAGCTGATGGTGCTGGGAACTGAGGGAGGCCCACCAGCTGAGCACGGATTACTGGGAAGAACCGGGGGCTACCTGAGCCATGATTTCTATTTCTTTTCCTGAGATACGGTACCCCAGACCAGGAAAAGGGGGATGGAAAGTCTGTGTGTGTTTTTGGGTGTTTTAAGGGGCTTTGGGATTTTGATGAAGACATTAAGTCATTACTCTTAAGTCTGTATAACTTGAATAAATCCTTTCCTTTTCACCAATCTCTAACATGGAGAGCTATAATTCTCTGGTGAGGGGCAAAGTGAACCTAGTACAGGGGGACCCCAGGAGAAGGGGGGATCCATTTGCTAACATTGTGGGACCCCCTTCCCTGGTGGCCAATCAGGGAAAATCATGGGAGATCACATGTGCAGTAGCTTTAAAGTAATACAGCTACTTGTACACGCATGGTAAAAGCCTGCCAAAACTAGCCAGGAAGGATCTGCCCTATAAGAATAGAATCCCTCCAGCCCACGAGGTCAATCTCTGCTTGGAGTTGGCCTGCTCCCATGTTCTCTGCTATAAACTCTGGGTGTTCCGTTCAATTCTTTGTCCCTATCACCAAGAACCTGGTTACCTGTGCCCACCGGTGACAAAGCTGATCTGGTGAAACTTTGGGTTCACATATCAAACACTTCCTTGTGTACTCATGTGCTTATTTACCAGACCAGGTGTCTTTGGGGATGACAGTTTGGGGATCATCCTACATTTAATATATTTTCTCTTTTTTTAAAAACCTCAGAAACAAAACCTGGCCCTAACTCAGAAAACAGGCTGGTCTCATATTTGTAAGATAGTTCTCCTTTAACAATGACAGAATATCATTCTAGGAAGAGTGTAAGAAGTGCAAGGTGGGAGTTAGAAAACTTGGGCTCCCAGGAAGATTGCCAGGATATTAGATCCGATGATCTCTGAAATCCTGGGATCTTTTAAAAAACACATTCAGTGAATCTAACTTTGAGGGAATTGGTAGAAATCAGCCATGCCATATATTCATTCATTCAAAAATTATTGTGTCATTATCCTAAACTAAGTCCTATGTATTATATTGTTGTTGATACTAGATCCGAGGTGCTTATTTTCATGGTTTAACTCTCTTCACAGGCACCTAATTGTTGAGATGGTCTGGATTGCTGTTTTGAAAAATACCCTGAGGTTCAATTAAGGTATCAGCTGTGATTGCTTAGCTAGGTCTACCCTGAGAAGATGCAAAGTCTCCTTGCACAAATGGAGCATAAACACTGATGATACCGTTTTTAAGAGGCAACATTGGAGTCATTCCTGAAATGTACAGGAATCTCCCACATAGAGTCCAGTATTATATCATCATTTAAAAACAAGCCTCCTATCGTCCTGATGGGGAGCAATGAGCTTTAGTATTAAAGGAGGGAAAGAAAGGATTTAGACTCAAAGGTGATCTTTCTATAGTAGGGAACATTAGCAAAGTGATACTTCAAGGAGAACTTTAAGGTTGTCCCACAGCATGCTGGTACTGGAGAAGTTCAAGGAATGCTTGCCTGATCCCCAGTGCAGCTCTAGTGATGGACGGATCAACTCTTTCTCCTTTAACTCACACTGAAGCATCATTGTGTGTTTCACAGTTCTGAGCTAATCTTTTAGCCATTTCCTTTTTCAAATCTACTTATCTGTCAGACACTTTTAAATTTATTTTGCACAGCTGACTGTGGTGTTATCACAGTTTTCCTTATCCTGATGCATTTAATAGTTGTGTGGCTTTAAAAGGTTGCCCACACAGGCCAACAGCTGAAAAATGCTACTTCCCAGCCAGACTTTCTTTTTCCTGATTGGCTTACAACTACAATTTGCCATTTTTATAGCTTAAATTCTTTGTTGGTCTAATTGCAGTCATTGGTTTTCAACAATATATTTCTCCTAATGGATTTGGGGTGGGGAGAGCAGTTATAGTATTAGATTTTCCAACACATGTTGAGTAAGAGTCTGGTACCTGACAATTTAGTATTATCAAGTTTCATTTGAAACAGATCCTTATAATCTATTGATAGGTTGAAAAGCAATCAAATAACATTATAATATAGGAAAATGCAGATTTAATTGGGAAGCAATGTGGTATGATAGGAAGATATTACACATGGAAGTTCAAATTCCAGTCCTGCCATTTATTTACTAGCTGTTCATCTTGGATAAGTTACCTAACTTCTCTGAACTTCATTTTCTTTTTCTGTAAATCGAACAGGTATACCTACCTTGCATAGTTACAAGATTGAGATCTAATACGTATGAAAAATACCTGGAATAAGGTAGACACTCTGTGGTTACTATTTTTAGTAATGTTAAATATTTTAATAATTTAAATTAGTAAATTATTACTAATGCTTCACAAAACAAAAATGCTGGGAATATGCAAATTGCAAGATTTTGGTTCTGACCTAGACCCTAGAGTCCATAAGGACACTGTGACTGCCTTTGTCCATGTGCGGCAGGACGGGTTGTCAGGTGTCTCCCTCCCTGCTCTTCTTTCCTCAACACACTCCTGCCCATCCTCCTCTGCCAGAAGGTCTGGAGGTGGGGATGGGGGGAGCAGCGTGGAGGAACGGCTCCTGTGCAGTGCAGTGTAGTTAGAGTAGAGGCTTGGAAACAGGAATATTTGAAATACTTGAAGACCATGTCCACAAGCTAGCACAGCATCCAAAGGGAAAACCGTACTTACGGACGTGAGTAAGGGGCCCAGGTCTGTCTGACGCTGCCGGCGGCAGGAAGGCCGCCAGTCTGCCATTTCTTCCTCCCATCCCTTCTCCTCCCTCCCACCAGCTGGCTCTGTTCAAGAAGCTCCAGGGGAAGAAGCAGAAAGCAAGAAAGCTGTGGTGTAGATGAAGACTGTCTACCTCTTCTTAACATCCCCCCCGAGCTTTATTGTCCCCAGGTATAATTGACAAATAAAAATTGTTTGTATTTACAGTATACAACTTAGCTTTGATACACTCTGTGAAAGAGTCACCACAGTCAAGCAAGTAAATTAACATCCCCATCCCTTTGACTTCCCTGAGGCGGGTACCCATGCTCCCTGTACAACTCTGTGTAACGAAGGATTCTAATTAGCTGGCTGGAATTCCTCAAACCCAATTCAGCGGCAGCTCAACTGTTACTGCGGAAAGGATGGACCAGCTCAGCCAAGTAGCAACCAGGTTATTTGTTCCTTGCTCAATTAGGCTTTTAGAATGTTCATGTTGGAAAGGAAGTTAATAATCAGCTAATTAATCCCCTTCAATATAAGGGCGGTCCACCCGGCTTAGGGAAGTGGAATGGAACCTGGGTGAGGCCACGCAGACAGCAACAAGGCCTGAGCAGAGGCCATTCAGGTGTCACAACTTTGTAACCAAAGAATGTTCTTTATTTTTTATTTGAATTATTTTAGTTTTTTTTTTAAAGGTATGTAAGATAAAGAAAGAGACAGACACTGCCCCTTCTCAAACAACTATTTTTGGTTCTTTGATCTTGGGAAAACTACTTACCTTACTGAATTTGGAAGCCACATCACAGAAGGTTCTGATATACACAAAAGTCAGTGGTAATACAAATCATGCAATGAAACACAAGAGCAACATCTATGACTCAGGCAGATTAACCAGGAATAATCTTCAGGTCCCCTTGCAAAACTCGGCACCTAATTTTCTAAGAGTAATTTCGTATTCCAAGCTTAAAGGGTCCCCTACCCCAAACAGCACAAACTTCAGGCCCCATGAAACCGGGACTTGCCCTTAGAGAAGCAGCTCTAAGATACAGTGGAAGAGCTCTGGAGTCAGACTCACTGGGGTTCAGTTCCCCTGTGCTCTTAGCTGGCTGATCTTGGAGAGCTTAAGATCTCTGTACAGCCATTTCCTCATCTATAAAATTTGGTAACGAGCTCTGGCCATGCAGCTCTGTTGGTCGGAGCATCTTCCCAGCATGTCAAGGCTGTGGGTTTGATCCCAGGTCGGGGCATATATAAGAATCAATCGATGAATGTATAAATCAATGGAATAAGTGGAACAACAAATCGATGCTTCTCTAAAATTAAAAAAAATTAAAAATGCAGATAATGAATCCAATTTCCTAGAGTTGTGTGAGGATTCAGCAAGGTAAGATAAGAGAAGTCTGGTTTGGCACCCGGCCAGAGCAAAGCTGCGATAGTGTATCTTGTGTTATGTAGGGAGGTCGTCTGATAGGATTAAGGCTTTAGAACCAGATATCTATCTACATTCAAATGCCCGCTCACATTCCAGTATTCTCTGCGTTACCTTGGGCAGCTTACTCTTTTTAAGCCTTAGTTTTCTCATCTTAAAATGAGGAATAAAACCTCACCAATAGAGTGGTTTAAGAGGAAACACGATGATGTAAAGTGCTTAGCGGAGTGACTGCTCTTGGCTCAAGTAACACCACCGCCACACGAAATGCCTTGCGGCAGTGGCTTCAAAGCTGTTGGTTCCAACCCACAGCACGAAATAGCTGATGTTGCTCCTCAGGGCACGCACACACAGTAGCACAGGGCTGTTGTGTGAACCAAGTTTGATGACGTGAGTTATCACCCACACAGTTGGTGATATGCGTGCTTTGAGAACGCTGTACGCTTCGCACAGGGCTCTAGAATGGGAAGATAAAGCGTGCTGGGTCGGAAGCCAGGCTTTCCCAATGGCACGCATGGATAGCATTGGCGCCTTAGAAAGCTACACGCTGGTACTTTTCTCAGCTCCTCATTTCATTCTGATTCACTTACTTCCTTTTTCAGAATCCCGTAGAATTTAGAGGAGAAAAAAAAGGCTTAGTGTGTGAAAAATCTACGTGAATGTACTAAATCTGGTCACCGGTTCATTTTGAACTTAATGCTGTTTAGCACATCTAAGTGCTGCTGCCAGTGGTTCAAGGCCATGGCCCATCGCCTAAGTGCAGGCTGGGCCGGAGCGTTGTCTGTACCATTTTTAAAAGAAGGGCACTGCCTTCTCCCAGAGTATGGGCCCATTTATTTACTGAACATTCTACCTAAACAATAACCAGGTTTCGCTGTAACAGATTCCAACTCTTGGTTTCTGAAACCAGTATTCTCCATGACGAATAAATAAATAAACTATAGGAGCGATTTTTCTGTTACTGACCTTGCATTATTCTGTAGCAAATTCAAATGACAACAGCATAAGATTGTAATTTTTAATGACATTCCTTGACCTTTGATGAGTTAGGAGCTAAATTTTATGGATTCATAAGTCTCTTGGGCTAATGATGCTTGTTTTGTCGACTACAACTCACGTAGCACAAGCTTTATTTGTCTTTCTTCGTTGTTCGCCTGGGGTGGATGCACAATACAAACAGCATCCATTGGTTTGGCGCAAAGTGCCCAGTAGCTGATGACCTGATTTTGCAATTTTTTCTTCACAGCTCCTAGATCCCCAAACTAGCCCTGGCTGGATTGGTGAGCGTGGCACAGGAAGGCAGATAAAGGGGCATCACCGTTCCTTGACCATGCATTTCTCTGTAGCAAAACAGCATCGAGGCAATCCATGGGATCTTTTAGAAACAGGTACTTTTGATCATTTTTTCAACAGCTTGTCTATTCCAGGGGAATGCCAGCCCTTTGTCTGTGTGGTGTTTTGGGTGAAACTGATAGACATTTTACCGAGGGCCCTTGAGTGAGTCAGTCACTTTACCATATTGTAAACGTATGTTCTTACACTCCACACACTTCCTGTGCATTAAATATTTTAGTCATTCCTGGTAGTGTACATCCCACGCAGCCAACTCCAGGAAGCATTGCATCAGCTTAAAGGAAACACTCTCACAGAAGCTTTACACTTGAATTTTTAGTTCATGCCAATACACAATGGACATTGTCACTTAAAAGCCATTTGTTTACAGCTATTGGGCTGAATGATAGAGCTCTTGAAACCTAGAACCTGGAAAGCATCACGCAGTGCTAGCTTGGGACATTGCGGCCCTGAGGGAATGTTCTAGTACCACCTACCAGGGCTCACGAGTTATACCCAAGCTGCCCCTTAATATCCCTGTGAGAGTCCAAGTTGTTAGGTAGATCTGACCAGAAAATGTGTGCAACAGAGAAACGGGTATGTTGGGGGTTCCTTTTAAGCTGATTTGTATTTGCATAAAGCCACTTTTGGATAAGCTAGAAGCATGCTCTCAGCTATAAGGGATGAATAAACATTTTATTTTAAACTGAGCATATGATTTTACTATCAAACTAAATAGGCCTCACTAAGTAACAGCTTCCCATATCAAATATACTTCCAAGAAAAAAGATCTAAGATCATGTACTATTGCATGCAAATCCTGATTTTTGGCAGAGCCCTTCAATGTTAATTGGCTCATAATCACCATCTCTAATGTTTACTTGGTGGTAGATTCTGCTTACTAATTTTATTTTTAAAAATTTTATTTATCGATTTTAGAGACAGGAAGAGAGAGAAGAGAGAGAGAGAGAGAAACATTATTTGTTGTTCCATTATTTATGCATTCATTGGTTGATTCTTGTACGTGCCCTGACCAGGATCAAACCCACAACCTTAGCATATCGGGATGATGCTCTAACCAACTGAGCTACCCAGCTGAGGCCTCTGCTTACTAATTCTAACTTGGAAGGTTCACCAGGAAGGCATATTGCTTAACACTAAACAGACCATAGGTACATTATTGGAATGAGTGATTGAAAATCCTGATATGAAGTTTTTCCATGCTAAAGTCCCTGTATATAGGGCTATATTCATCTTTTTGAGGGAATTCTTGGCTCTGCGCTACAGACTTTGCCTCACTTGGCCCTACTCAGTCAGACAAAGGCAGGCGGCCATCGAACATATCAACCAGTGCGTGGTGTTTACGATAGAGGGAACTTGACAACTGTATAAGAATGTTTTTTAATTAGGAAATTCCAATTCACTATTTACAGGCCATTGTAAAAGTTGTTTTATGCCCCGACCAGCAGGGCAATCAACTGGGGTAGACCTGTTAGTGAAGGAGTGAGAGGGACAGGAGGCGCGAAGAATGGCAGCAAGACAAGATTCTGATCAAGCTGCAAATTTTATTTAAGGATCGCGGGTATATATACTGGTTGGCTAAGGGGCGTTGCTGGAGAAGCTCGGTGGAGTCGTGGGTCTTACTGATTGGTCCTCTTGCTCTAGGGGCTATATGCCTTTTATGGGCAACGGGGAGCTTATTGGCGACAGGGCTGTTGCACATGCGCAGTGCTATGGTTTTGCTGATGCCGGGATCCCAACAGTTTTAAATATAGAAAACCACTTTGTTCATATTAGGAGCAGTATATTAGAGTTAAGATGAGATAAAAGGGCACTTTCACTTTCATCTTTGCCAGTTGACCACAACAGAGGCACAATGGATGCAGACCGTTTTTGCATGTATTTAGGTGCATGAGATGCGGGGGCCTTGATTTTACTAAAAGACTGTGCGCTCTGCTGTTTGTCCAAGCATATGAATCTGTCCAAATACGTACCAAGTATCTGTGTTTGGTGACGTTTAGGTCCTTGCCAGTGAACAGAACCGCAATGCTGTATTGCTGCACGTCATTTTCCACCGAAAGCTTGGTTAAAGGAAAGTCACATCGGGTTGGCTAAAGAATATGCAGTCCAGTCATTCCTTCGAACTGTAACTTTGATTACTGTATCTTTTTAAACCACAAGCACGTGTTCACTGCTTGGGCCATGCTCTCAGCTCCTTGCTGACCACATGTCCTACCATGAAACCTACAGCTGGGCTTCTACTGAAAGTACCAGAAAAACACAGTGCTGGACACTTTGTATGTGTTATGTGCACGTTCTGAGAGTTTTTAGGTTTCTGAATATATAACTTCAACTTACCCAAAGAATGTCACATCAGGCTTTAGTACTGGGAAAAATCGTGTTTCTCCTAATGTTAAAAAAACAGTTACAAGAAGAGCAGGCTGTATCTGATCAGACATTTCTTTTTACTATTGGTGGGTTGGAAGCCTGATCTTTGCACTCCTCTAGCAGTTACAAAGGACCTCATGAATTTCCGTGTACTAATTTTACCCTTGCATTTATTTGGTTGGCCAGTTTTCACTGTCTCTCCATCCTAATTTCTTTATATATTTTTAAATCTTTATTATATGAATGTAGATGAACTCCTCACTCTTAGAAAAAATATGGGTAAAAATTAAGTATAGATGTCAAACGATATCTGATAATATGTTGCAAAATAAGGGTCCTCCAGTTATTTCTGTGCTTTTACCCTCTGAGTAGAAGACAACGGTCTTTATACTGTTTCTGCCCATGATTTTGTACAGAAGAGTGTTAAGGACATGCTCGGATATCCGGGAACCAGGGCCCTGGGAGTCTAGTTCTGGTGGGAGCTCTGTAAAGAACCTTGCACACGTCACTTAGCCACACCACGCTGAAACACTTGGGAGAAATTATTCTCTCTTATCCCCTGTAGTCCTATGGTTTGGGGTTTTTAAAATATTTTATTTATTTATTTTTAATGTATTTTATTAATGATGTTATTATAGTCGTCTCAATTTTCTCCCTTTGCCCCCCTCCATCCAGCATCCCCCACTCCCTCCAGCAATCCTCTCTCCCTTAGTTCATGTCCATGGGTCATGCATATGAAGTCTTTGGCTATTCCACTTCCTGTATTGTTCTAAACATCCCCCTGCCTATTCTGTTACTACCAATTTTTTCTTCTTAATCCCTGCACCTTTTCCCCAATTCTGCTCCTCTCCCCTCCCGACTGGTAACCATCCAAATGATCTCCATATCTATGACTCTGTTTCTGTTCTGCTTATTTTGTTTTTTAGACTCAATTGTTGATAGTTGTGAATTTATTGTCATTTTAATGTTTATAGTTTTGATCTTCGTTTTCTTAAATAAGTCCTGTTAACATTTCATATAATAATGGCTTAGTGATGATGAACTTCTTCAGCTTCACTAAGCTGCTTGTCTGGGAAGCACTTTATCTGCCCTTTGATTCCAAGTGATAGCTTTGCTGGATAGAGCAATCTTGGATGTAGGTCCTTGCTTTCCATCACGTTGAATACTTCTTGCCAGTTCCTTCTAGTCTGCAAATTTTCTTTTAAGAAATCAGCTGACAGACTTATGGGAACTTCTTTGTAGCCAACCATCTTCTTTCCTCTTGCTGCTTTTAAGATTCTCTCCTTATCTTTAACCATTTTAATTATGATGTGTATTGGTGCGGTCCCCTTTGCATCCATCTTATTTGGGACTCTCTGTGCTTCCTGGACTTGAATGTCTATTTCCTTCACCATATTAGGAAAGTTTTCTTACATTATTTTTTCAAATAATTTTTCAATTTCTTGCTCTTTCTTTTTTCCTTCTGGCACCCCTATGATATGAATGTTGGTATGCGTGAAGTTGTCCCAGAGGCTCCTTACCCTATCCTCATTTTTTGGATTTTTTTTCTTCTTGCTGTTCTGATTAAATGTTTTTTTCTTCCTTATGTTCCAAATTATTGATTCTCAGCTTCAACCACTCCATTCTTGGTTCCCTGTAAGTTTTTCTTTATTTCAATTAGTGTAACCTTCATTTCTAATTGGATCATTTTATGTTGTTGAAGTACCCACTGAGTTCCTTGAATATCTTAATAACCAGAGTTTTGAACTCTGCATCTGATAGATTGCTTATCTCCATTTTGTTTAGTTCTTTTTCTGGGGTTCTGTTCTGTTCTTTCCTTTGGGCCATATTTCTTTGTCTCCTCATTTTGGCAGCCTTCCTGTGTTTGTTTCTATGTACTAGGTAGAGCTGCTTTGACTCCCTGTCTTAGTAGCATGGCCTGAGAGAAAAGCCAAAGTTAACTGCTCGAGTGGCCCTGTAAGTTGGATGGGGTGGAGTCTTACATAATCACCAGGTTGGGGAAGCCCATGGGAACCAGGTTGATGGAGTCTCAGATATGGTGCTGTGGCACTGTGGCTGTGGGTTGGGGAGGGCTCAGAGAGGGGACAATGGCCACTGCCTGGCCTCTGGAATTTGTCCAGGAGGAAGCTGTCCCCTGGCTCTCACTCTGATGCCAGACACTTCAGTTTCTCCCTGTATGCCACTGGTGCCCTTCAAGCTGCTGCCCCAATGTTGGAGCCCAGAGGCAGTGAGTCTGAGTAAATCTGTTGCAGGCCCTTTAAGAGGAGATGCCTGAGAATCCTGCAGTCCTTCCACTGCAACAAACCCCACTGATTTCTCAGCTAGAAGTTATGGGGACTTATCTTCCTGGCACTGGAACCCTGAGCTGGATGGTCTGGTGTGGGGCTGGGATCTCTCACTCCCAAGATCTCTCCCCATTTTTATCCACCACATGTGGGTGTGGGACCAGCCCATTCCATGTTTCTGCATCTCCATACCTCCAACCTGTCTGAATGAATGTAAGTTCTTTAATTCCTTGGTTGTTGGATTTCCATACAGCATGATTTTCTGAGAGTTCTGAGTGATAGTTGTTTTGCAGTCTAGTTACAATTTTTGCTGTGATTGTGTGAGGAGGAGGTGAGCAATGTTTATCACGCGTCCATCTGGACCAGAAGTCGCACAAAACCTGAAAATTTTATTTTAAATTATAGCTGACATAAAATATTATATTAGTTTCAGATGTACAACATAGTGACCACCACAGTAAGTCTAGTAACCATCTGTTACCATGTATACTTATTATTGACTATATTCCCTATACTGTGCATTATATACCAATGACTATTTTCTACTAGAAGTTTGTATTTCTTAATCCCCTTTCACTCTTTCACACCTCCTCTGGCAACTACCAGTTTGTTTCTGTATCTGTTTGTTTCTGTTTCATTTTGTTTGTTTTTAGATTCCACATATAAATGAAATCATACGGCATTTGTCTTTTTCTGTCCAACTCACTTCTCTTAACATAATACTCTCCAGGTCCATCTATGTTGTCACAAATGCCAAGATTTCATTCTTTTTTTTTATAGCAGAATAATATTCCATAGTGTATACGTACCACTTTCAGTTCAGTAACACTATTAATTTTTAAGTATATTTTATTGATTATGCTATTACAGTTGTCCCATTTTTTTCTCTCCTTTAGTCCCCGCTGCCCTGCACCCACCTCCCTCCAGCATTAGCCCCACCATAGTTCATGTTTATGGGTCGTACATATAAGTTCTTTGGCTTCTCCATTTCCTATACTATTCTTAACCTCAGCCCTGTCTATTTTGGGCCTGTCAATTATGCTTCTTATTCCATATATCTTTTCACCCATTTTCCCCCCTCCCACTCCCTGCTGATAACCCTCCATGTGATCTCCATTTCTGTGATTCTGTTCCTGTTCTAGTTGTCACCTCAGTTTTCCTTTTATTAGGTTCAGTTGTTGATAGTTGTTGAGTTTGTTCTCATTTTACTGTTCATACTTTTTATCTTTTTTTTTCTAAGTCCTTCTACCATCTCATATACTAAGGGCTTGGTGATGTTGAACTCCTTTAACTTGACCTTATCTGGGAACCACTTTATCTGTCCTTCCATTCTAAATGATGGCTCTCCTGGATAGAGTAAACTTGGATGTAGGTCCTTGCCTTTCACAACTTTGAATATTTCTTTCCAGCCCCTTCTTGCCTGTAAGGTTTCTTTTGAGAAATCTGCTGATGGTCTTATGGGAACTCCTTTGTAGGTAACTGTCTCCTTTTCTCTTGCTGCTTTTAAGATTCTCTAATTATCTTTAATCTCGGGCAATGCAATTATGATGTGCCTTGGTGTGTGGTTCCTTGGGTCCAACTTCTTTGGGACCCTCTGAGCTTCCTGGGCTTCCTGGAAGTCTATTTCCTTTGCCAGATTGGGGAAGTTCGCCTTCATTATTTTTTCTAGTAAGTTTTCAATTTCTTGTTCTTCCTCTTCTCCTCTGGCACCCCTATGATTCAGATGTTGGGACATTTAAAGTTGTCCCAGAGGTTCCTAAGCCTCTCCTCATTTTTTTGAATTCTTGCGTCTTCATTCTGTTCTGGTTGGATGTTTATTTATTGTTCCAAATCATTGATTTGAGTCCTGGTTTTCTTCCCTTCATTGTTGGTTCCCTGTGTATTTTCCTTTATTTCACTTTGTATAGCCTTTATCTCTTCCTTTATTTTGTGACCATACTCAGTCATTTTTGTGAGCATCCTGATTACCAGTGTTTTGAACTCTGCATCTGATAGGTTGTCTATCTCTTTGTGGCTTAGTTTTTTCTGGAGTTTTGATTTGTTCTTTCATTTGGGCCATTTTTTTTTTTTGTCTTGGCACATCTATTACATAGTAAGGGGCGGAGCCTTAGGTATTTGCCAGAGTGGGGTAACCTATGTCATTGCATTGTGGCGCTGTATGTGGGGGAGGGGCCCAAGTGGGAACACTATTGCTTACTTGGCTCTCAGCCAGCTTTCAGTCACTTCCTCCACAAGCAAATTGGGCCCTTCTGTGCTGATTCCCAGGGGAGTGGTTTTATGTACAGTCTAGGACCCTGTGGGTCTCTCCAACGAAGTCTCCTATGATGGTGGGAGTTCCTCCCGCCACCTCAACGCCTACAGGTTTTTTTAAGTCAGAGGTTTTGAGACTTTATTTCCCTGCACTGGAATCTCGGGTTGCGTGGTCTGTCTCGCTCCCCAGTTGTTCCTCTTTTTTTATCCTCAGGAAAATGTGGAACTGGCTGGTCTGTCAGCCACCACCTTGCTGTACATCCTCTGCCCTGGCTGCTGGTCTCCCCTGCTCCTACCGGTCTGGAGAAATGCTTCTTCTTTAACTCCTTGGTTGTCAGACTTCCATACAGTTTTGATTTTCTGGCAGTTCTGGTTGTTTTTTGTTTTTAAATTTGTTGTCCTTATTTTGGTTGTGCGAGGAGACCCAGTGTATCTACCTACACCTCCATCTTGAGAATTTACCCTGTCTTTTCTTATCTAATGTTGTGGCTAGGACTTCCAATACTATGTTGAATAAGAGTGATGAAAATGGATATCCTTGTATTGTTCCTCATCTTAGAGAAAAAGCTTTCAGCTTTTTACCACAGAGTATGATGTTAGCTGTTGGTTTGTCATATATAGCCTTTATTATGTTGACATATGTTCCCTCTTTACTCACTTTGTCGAGAGGTTTTATAATAAGTAGATGTTAAATTTCATCAAATGCTTTTTCTGAATCTACTGAGATAATCATATGTAATTTTTTTTAAAATTTGATTTTTTTTCTAGGGAGAAAAGTTTGGGGAGAGAGACAGAGACATAGAGAGAAAGACTGATTTGTTGTGTCACTTATTTATGCATTCATTGGTTGTTTCTTGTATGTGCCCTGACCAGGGATTGAATCTGCAGCCTTGGTGTATTGAGACAATGCTCTAACCAACTGAGCTACCTGGCCAGGGAGAGATGATCATATTTCTTTCTTCGTTTTATTTATGTGGCGTATCATACAGATTTGCAGATACTGAATGAAACTTGCATCCCAGGAATAAATCACACTTGACCATAGTTTATGATCTTTTTAGTGTATTGATGAATTTGGTTTGCTGATATTTTGTCGAGGATTTTTACATTTATGTTGTTCAGGAATATTAGCTCGTATGTTGCTTTTTCTGTAGTGTATCGTCTGGGTTTTGTAACAAGTAAGGTTGGCCTTGTAGAATGAGTTTGGGAGCTTTCCCTTCTCTTCATTTTTTTGGAATAGTTGGAGAAGGATAGGTATTAGTTTTTCTTTGGATTTTTGGTAGAATCACCTCTGAAGGGATTTGGTCTAGGACTTTTGTTTGTTGGAACTTTTGATTACTGATTTGATTTTATTAGCAGTTATTTGCCTGTTGAGATTTTGTTTCTTCCTGATTCAGTCTTGGTAGATTTTATTTCTAGTATTTTATCCATTTCTTTTAGGTAGTCCAATTTATTGTTATATAATTATTTATATATTCTCATATAATCCTTTGTATTTCTGTGGTGTCCGTTTACATTTCTCCTTTCATTTCTTATTTTACTTGGGCCCTCTTTCTTTTTTTCTTGTTGAATCTGGCTAAACTTTCATCTATTTTATTTATCTTTCAAAAATCAGCTTTTAGTTTTGTTGATTTTTTTCCTATTATTTTTTAGGCTCTATTTTATTTCCTCACTGATCTTTATTTCCTTCCTTCTACTCACTTACGGCTTTGTTCTTTTTTGATTCCCTTTAGGTGAGAGGTTAGATTGAGATCTTTCTTGTTTCTTGAGGTAGGCCTGAATCACTACAGGTTTCCTTCTTAGCACTGCTTTGGCTATGTCCCAAAGACTTTGGATCATTGTGTTTCCATTTTCATTTCCCTGAATACTTTTTATTTCCGCCTTGATTTATTCATTAACTCATTGACTGTTTAGAAGCATGTTGTTTAGCTTCCCTATATTTGTGTTATTTCCATTTTTCTTCTTTTAATTGATAGAATGTCATACCATTGTGATCAAAAAGATGGTTGACACCATTTCTATCATCTTGAAGTTACTGAGACTTGTTTTGTGGCCTAACATGTGGTCTGTCCTGGAAAACGTGCACTTGAAAATAGTGTATTCTGCTGGTTTGGCATAGAATGTTCTATAAATAGCTATTAAGCCCATGTAGATTAATGTGTTGTTTAAGGCTACTGTTTCGTTGATTTTCTGTCTGCAAGATCTAACATTGATGTCAATGGGCTGTTAAAGAACACTACTCATTGTATTACTCTCAACCTCTCCCCTTATATCTGTTATTTATTTATTTTTAGACAGAGGAGAAGGGAGGGAGAAAGAGATGGAGAGAAGCATCAGTGTTTGATTGCCTCTTACACACCCCCTACTGGGGACCTGGCCTGCAACCCAGGCATATGCCCTGACTGGGAATTGAACTGGTGACCCTTTGGTTCGCAGGCCAGTGCTCAATCCACTGAACCAGAGCAGTTGGGGCTGTATCTGTTTTTTATATACACACACATATTTTATGTATTTAGGTGTTCCTACATTGGGTGGGTAGATAATTATAAGAGTTATATCCGCTTGTTTCAATTATCTTTTTATCATTATGAAATGCCCTTCTTTGTCTCATTACAGTCTGTCTTAAAATCTGTTTTCTCTGATGTAACTATTGCTAATGCACTTTCTTTTCATTTCCATTTCCAAAGAATATCTTTTTCCATCTCTTCATTTTCGCTCTTTCTACCTTTAGCGTGCCTCTTGTAGGCAACATATGTGTGGGTGTTTTTTTTATCCAGCAGCCTTCCTAAGTTTTTTGATTGGAGCGTTTGGTCCATTTACATTTAAAGTGATATGAGTAGATATGTATTCACTGCCATTTTCTTGTTTTTAGGTTGTTTTTGTAGATCTTCTCTTTTCCTTTCTTCTTCCCTTGCTCTCTTCTCTCATATGTTGAATGCTTTCCTTAGTGATGGTTTAGGTTCATTTTTATTTTTGTACATCTATTATAGGTTATATATACATATATGTGTGTGTGTACTCATGTTATACTATGAGAGTTATGTATAACAAGCTATGCTTATAGCTATCTATTCTAAGTTGATAGTTGCCTAGTTTGAGCACATTCTTAAAGTACTACATTTTTACTCACCATTATTTTTGATACATTTTACATATTTTGTGTCCTTGTATCCCTTAAGTTATTACTGTACTGATATGATTTTACTACTTTTGTTATTTATCCTTCATACCAGCTTTATAATTGCATGATCCACTACATTTACTAAATCTTTGCCCTTATCAGTTTTTTCATTCATATAGTTTATTTTTTCAGCTTTTCCACTTAATGAAGTCCCTTTAACATTTCTTATAGTGCTGTTTTAGTGTAATACATTTCTTTAGCTTTTACTTGTTCAGGAAACTCTTATTGCTCCTTCAATTCTGAATGATAATCTTGCTGGGTAGAGTATTTTTGGTTCTAAGTTTCCCCTTTCATCACTTTTAATATATTGTGCTATTTCTTCTGGCCTACAAGGCTGCTGCTGAAAAATCAGCTGATAAGTACTCAACTAGCTGCTTTTCTCTTGTTGCTTTTAAGATTCTCTTTGAGCATTTTAATTATGATGAGTCTTGGTTTGGGCCTATTTAGGTTCTTTTTTGTGGGACTCTCTGTGTTTCCTTCACCAGGTTTGGGGAGTTTCAGCCATTCTTTTTTCAATTAAGTTTCTATCCATTTCTCTCTTCTCCTTCTGGGATGCACCTATGTGAATGTTGGTATGCTTTATGTCCTAGAGGTCCCTTACTATCCTCATTTTTTAAAATCCTTTTTTCTTTTTGCTGTTCTCATTGGGTAATTTCTACTGCGATGTCTTCCAGCTTGTTGATTCATTCTTCTACATCATCCAATCTATTAATTCCGTCTAGTGTATTTTTCACTTGTTATTATATTCTTCAGTTCTAATTGGTTCTTTTTCATATTTTTCTCTTTGATGAAGTTCTCACTGAATTTATCTATTCTCCAGAGTTCACTGAGCATCTTTATAACCACATTTTGAACCCTACCTGGAAGATTGCTTGCTTCTGTTTCATTAGAGTTTTCCTGAGGTTCTGTCCTTGTGTTTCATTTGGAAAGTATTTCTCTCTCCTCATTTTGACAGTCTGTTTCCAGAATTAATGGAAACAGCAGCCTCTCTAGGTCTTGAAGGAGTGTCCTTATGTCGCTTTCTCTTGTAGACCGGGTGTGCTACCTATCTTTGGCAGGCGAGCTGGGGTTGGAGCTGAAGCGGGGGTGAGGTGTGGGAAAACCTGTGGGGAAAGGCAAACTGGGGCTGCCTTAGCAAGCAGGTTGTAGATGGACTTGGAGTGCGTTTTGGCCACAGGAAATCCCAGAGGCAAGTCATGCCAGGGCCTGTAGTGAAGCAAAAAGAGGACATGGGGAGTACCGGGTGCAAGCTGTGTCAGGGTTGCCTTGGCTGGATGGTTGGAGCTGTACTTGGAACAGACTTGGGCCCTGGAGGTATAGCTGAAGCGGTCGTGTGCTCTGAGCTGATGAGTTGGCCTGGTGCACACGACGATTGCATTGGCCAGCTGGTTAGAGCGCCTGGAGTATGATCCTGCCCAATGAAGGTGGAGGGGTGTTGCAACAAACAGCACTCTTGGTGCCTCTGACAATGGGGAGAGCTCCCTCAGTTCCCTCCTGTTTGGCAGATGCCTTTTTATTAGTAAATGAATTTCCTTCTCATGTTTTTCAAGTGCCCTTTAAACCACTTTTTGCTCTGTCCTAGGGTGTGGGAATCTGTGCACAGGCCCCTCAGTGATCCCTCCCTACTGCAGGTCAGTTTGTCAGGGTGTGGGGGTTCCACAATACTGTGTCTCCATCTCTCCCACCCACTCCTATGTGCTAACTCTCTCTCATTTGTTGTGCAGAGCTGTGTGGAAACTATTCGGTCACCCCTCAGTTCTTCTTCATGGGGAACTGCTTTGTCTGTGTCCTTAGCCCTATGGTTTTAATTCAAAGACTGTCGGCATGGCGTTATTTGTCAAATCTGATTCTCTGTGACTGGATGGATGCCTCGTTCTTCCTCCAGAGCACTTTTCTCTAGTTAGGCATTCTTAGGAAAGTGCTGGAACATCACTGTAGCAATGCAGACCAGATCTAAAGGAGGAACAACACAATGCGACACAATTTCTTTGTGCAGTACACTTTTATTTTCCTTTTACCTCTGCAGTCATCTTTGAGTAATCGTTGTGTAAACAATAGAATGGAATGATATTACATTAAATTGTATGCAAATGGCTCTAGAACACCTTAACAATTATGACAAGGCAATTATAAATAACTTTGTTTTCCTTAGTAATATATATTTGCTTTTTAAAGGACATTAAAGAGCTGCCATATCTAGGATTAGCAAGGAAAGAGCAAATGGTACCATCCTGGGAGCCTGCCTCCCTGAAAGTTTATATTCCAATTTTGAAAATCCTAAGGTTTACTATTCCATAATTTATAGTCAAGCAGAAGGGTACTTGAATTGAAAGTATTGATATTTATTTTTGAAAGTTAACAGCATTCAACCTTTTAGTCATTGCATAAAACCCTTTCTGTTTTTCCATGCCACCCCCCACCCTCCTTCTGGGTATTCTGCAGAATTTCAAGTGAAACTCAGATTCCGGTATTTTCACGGTTATTACCTCTGGGATAATAAATTCTATCATTTAAGGAGAAGTCAAATCAGAGATGGGTACATAATTAGCAATCTAATAGAATGGCAACATTGTATATAGCATTCTAAATGTTCCAATGAAGCAAAACTTACAGATGCCACTTTATGTAGAGGAAGTTTTAAATCTGAGACTATTCCAGGGTAAAGCAGCCTCAGGCACATTCTTAATATGAAAGTTTGCAAGGCACCTCCCTCTCCCAAGAGACAATCAGATTGTGGACTGGCTTTTAGGCAAACAAACCAAAAGAATAAACATCCTAGTTCTTAATTCAGTCATTTCAAAAATCAGAAGTTATAAATACTCCAAAGATAGACCTGAAACTTTTTGTTTAAATAACAAGAGATTTACTGCAAGAAGCATATAATCAAAAACTTTTCTTCTCATAGCTAAGGTGTGTAATGCATAAATATATGAAAAATAAAATTCACAGTCAGTTTTAAAACTAGAATTCAAGTTTGGCTAATAAATCTTAATTTTATAAGTATATTAATTTCTAAATACAACATAAAAGAGGCAGCATTGTCAGATATACAGTTAAAGTATAACAGAAAGAACAACCATGAAAGAAGAAATAGCTTCTGATAGAAAAAACTCCTTTTGTTGCCAATAAATAGGACCACCTGAGTGTATTTCAGATTCTTTTCACTTAAGGGATATCCAAATTATTTGCTAAGAATATTAAACAGCTTTTGGAAAAATTAGCAACAGTCGTGCAGCTGTGGCATTTGCTTGTTCTTATACTGTGGATTGCTAGAGAAGAAAGCAGAATTCGGAGTGTTAAGTTTTAAAAAATTCTTTTTTATCCCATTTCGTCGAAGCTGGCCTCTTCACAATCTTCCGATTTTGCTGGGAACTGGGAGTGAGGGGCTGGGAGTGTGGGGCAGGAAAGGCTGAGGGGGAGAGTGGTGCGGGGAGGCATGACAGATCAGGGCCCGTCAAGGGACATGTATCAGCTGACACTCAACTGAGCAAACCCAATCAGCTTCACTTCGTCGGGAATCTCGGATCCATCACAGCCGGAAGCCTGAAAATGGGAAAAAAACAAAACCCAAAACCTTCAGTGCTGGTTTGTCTGTCTGGTGTTTACAGACCTGTTCATGTGATGGCGTATTTATTATGGGTACACGTGTTCTCCGTTCTTCCAGGAGAATCAAACTCATATATGACTACTGGGTGCCAAATGCTATGAGGACTCCGGCCACTGTCCTATGAAGTACAGAAAACGTGGAGAGGGATTCGTTACCCACTGAAACGCCACTGTGCCCAGGCCCTCAGCTTTGGAGCTGCCAGGGAACCACATGACTGCCAAGCAACAACGTACACGTTTTCAACGACTAAAGTGATTTTTAAATACGCTTTCAAATTAGAGCTCCTTAATAATGCTTTTAAAAAATATATCATGAAAATGAGCAGCAGAGAGCTAACAAGTCACACAGCGGGCAATTCGGTTTTCACCACAGGTACCTCCTCTGTAAAACCGGCCAGGGAAACCAGCAGCCACCAAGTCGTGGGATGGTTCTCCCTGGATCACTCACTTAAGTACCAGTGAGGAATTTTCATAGGAAAAGGTACCAAAGCATAGTAGATATTTTTTCCAAAACAGAATTTTGTTTGTAATAACTGGCTCAAATTATAGTGTCTCAAATACTTTATTACTTCTCTTCAAAATCAAAAGGAACTGAAATAAGGCACTGCCCATCAAACCCCTCACTGGTCCTAATTCATGAGCAACTTCTAGTTTCCTTCTTACCTCCCTTCTATACACATGCACACGCGTGCACACACAGTACCAGATCTCCCCAGTACACAAATCAGAACTGGTCACTGTGTAAGTACCACACATAGAGAGAAAAAGTCTGATGAATGACTGGGAACGGGCAACTAATTACCAAAGGACCATACAACCTTTTCTTGTCCTTATTCTTCCTAAATTATGGTCAAAATAATTAGTTTCCTGGGGTGGGGGGTTGGGGCGAGCCAGACAGGAGAAGCCCTTTCCAAACATCTCAATGAGCCCGCTTAGTTTAGCACTGCTCCACAAATCAGTACATAAACTCAGCCTTTGTCAGTCCCTGCATTTTCCTTTAAAATAAGCAGCTAATTAGAACACAGAACTTGAATATTTTAAAATAATTACCTTTAAAATAACATTCAGTGTGTGTAGTTATGCTTATATAAGAAAATGAGTAGCCTAAAGGGGAACATTATTTAGCATTAAAAAAAATTTACTTTGTTCTTAGTCAATGATTTCTGTAGTTTCAGTTGACAGATAAGATATTCAGTGAAGTACAATTTTCATTGTTTGCATTGCCAGGGGCGGATCAGAAACACTCCTTTCCTTACCACTTTTAACGAAGTACCAGAGGCACAGAAGGCTTTCAGCTGAGATTTTCTGGCGGGTGTTTTTCATACTGAGACTGTAATAGTTACCTCCCCTACCAATGTCCTCACTCTGCCGTCACTGTTTCTTTATCAACCTCCCCTAACTTTCCCTTCTTCTTTCCTGCTTTGATACTGTGAACAACGCATTTACTCAACCCACTGAACGGGGGCAGAGACCGTCCATGTCATTAATAGGCAAGTGACAAACATCTGAGGACAATTTACTGCTGCTGGTGGCGAAAAGGTCAGACTGGCAAGTGAGAAGCACATCAGTGCATTTGAAAGCTACATCAAGAATTTGGTGATGTGGAGAGCAGGAGGTTTTAATGATTAGAAAGAAAAGTAAGATACCCAGTAGCGATTAAACCGAATAGAAATAAAAGAAACATACTAAATCCTTTTTGTGAAAAGTAATGGAAGTGAGAATTTACAATGAGAGTGGGTGATCAAATCAGTGGTTATTGTGGGCACATCACACAGGGAGACTTCAGAGAGTCCCGAGCCCACCCCACGTCCCCAGCGCCTCCTGCAGCTACACCAGAAAGTCATTTCCTGGCAAAGAGGCACAGGCCAGGGTGTCCGCCTCTGCTTCACGGCGCTCAGCCCTTCCTCTGCGCTCTACCTTGCTCATTCTCTCCAACTAAAGCTGATCCTTGTCCCTCTCACTGTGGCCTGCAAAACACTAGTGGGCACAATACACAAATGATTCTGAAATGTAGAGAAAATGAAGCAGAGACCCTCAAAGCCGCACTTTTCAAACTTTTTGTGGTCTTAGGATCCCTTTTCATTTGTCTCGATATCTTTTGATTTCTTCCTTATAGTCACCGTCGACCCACTCATTGTTTAACAGCATGTTATTTAGCCTCCATGTGTTAGTGTGTTTTGTTTCCTAATAGTAACTGATCTCTAGTTTCATATTATTATGAAAGGGAATAATCATGATATAATTTAAATTTTGAAAACTTATTGAGACTCGTTTTGTGGCCTAACATGGTCTATCCTGGAAAATGTTCCATGTGCACTTGAAAAGAATATATATTCTGCTGCTTTAGGGTAAAATGTTCTAAAAATGTCAACTAAGTCTGGATGATATCAATGGTAGGTAGGCATAGGTAGACACACCGTGCCTCCCTGCACAACCAAAAGAGGAAAAACAATTTAGAAAACAAAAACAGCCAGAACTGACAGAAAATTGAAATGAGTGGAAGTCTGACAACCAAAGAGTTAAAGAAGACACATTCATTCAGACCGGTAGGAGGGGCGGAGCCGGGCAGAGAGCCAGTGGCAAGAACTCGGTTTGTGAAGCGGTACCGGCAACACTGCAGCTGCCTGGAGAGGCCCGTGGTGGGCACGCCTGGTCAAAACACGGCCAGCGCATTCAGTGAAACCTGCAGCTGGCCCACCCCCGCACCCAGCGGGTCTGAGACTGGTAGACCGGGCGGTCCCTCATTCATGAAGATAAACCTGGAGAAAAAGTTGGGGAGCAGAGCAGACCATGCAACCCACCATCGCAGGGAAACAAAGCCTTAGACCACCAATTGAAAACACCTGTGGGGGTTGAGGCAGTGGCAGGAGGAACTTCCAGCCTCACAGGAGAGTTCATTGGAGAGACCCACAGGGACTTGGAACTACGCAAGCCCGCCCACCCAGGAATCAGCACAGAAGGACCCAACTTCCTTGTGGGTAGCAGGGGAGGTGCAGAGAGAGGAGCAAGTGCCATTGTTCTCTCAGGCCTCGCCCCCACAGGCAGCGTTACAACAATGCTACGTGGGTTGCCCCACACTGGTGAACACCTAAGGCTCTGCCCCTTAAAGTAACAGGAGCACCAAGGGGAAAAAAAATGGCCCAAATGAAAGAACAGATCAAAGCTCCAGGAAAAAATACAACTAAGTGATGAAGAGATAGCCAACCTATCAGATGCACAGTTCAAAACACTGGTAATCAGGATGCTCACAGGATTGGCTGAAATGTGGTCACAATTAGAAGAACAAATGAAGGATATACTAAAGGAAATGAGGAGAAATGTGCAGGGAACCAATAGGGATGAGAAGGAAACTGGGACTCAAATTAGCAGAGTGAACCAGAAGGAAGAATAAAACATTCAACCAGAAAAGAATGAAGAAACAAGAATTCAAAAAAATGAGGAGAGGCTTAGGAACCTCCAGGACATGTTTAAATGTCCCAACATCCAAGTCATAGGGGTGCCAGAAGGAGAAGAGAAAGACCAAGGGATTGAAAAGCCATTTGAACAAATAATGAAGGAGAACTTCACCGATCTGGCAAAGGAAATAGACTTCCAGGAAGTCCAGGAAGCTCAGAGGCTCCCAAAGAAGTTGGACTCAAAGAGGAACACACCAAGGCACATCATAATTACATTACCCGAGATTAAAAATAAGGAGAGGCCCTGGCTGGTGTAGCTCAGTGGATTGAGCGTGGGCTAGCAACCAAAGGGTCGCTGGTTCGATTCCCAGTCGGGGCACATGCCTGGGTTGTGGGCCAGGTCCCCAGTGAGGGCCATGTAAGAGGCAACCATACATTGCTGTTTCTTTCCCTCTCTGTCTCCCTCCCTTCCCTTCTCTCTAAAAATAAAAATAAAATCTTTAAAAAAAATAAATAAGGAGAGAATCTTAGAAGCAGCAAGAGAAAAGGAGACAGTTACCTACAAAAGAATTCCCATAAGACTGTCAGCTGATTTCTCAAACAAGACCTTTCAAGCAAGAGGGGGCTGGAAAGAAGTATACCAAGTCATGAAAGGCAAGGACCTACATCCCAGAATACTCTATCCAGCTAAACTTTCATTTAGAAAGGAAGGGAAGATAAAGTGCTTCTCAGATAAGGTCAAGTTCAAGGAGTTCATCATCATCCAGCCTTTATTATATGAAATGTTAAAGGGATTTATATAAGACATGGAGGGATATCAACAGGGGAGTGGGAGGGGGAGAGAAGAGGAAAAAGTATAGAGATTAAGTAGCATAAGCGGTAGGTAGAAACAGACAGGGGGAGGTTAAGAATAGTATAGGAAATGTAGAAGCCAAAGAACTTATTGTATGACCCATGGACAAAAACTAAAGGGTGGGGAATGCGGGGGGTGTGGGGCGGAGGGGAATAAAGGGGGGGGAATGGGACAACTGTAATAGCATAATCGATAAAATATATTAAAAAAATAAAAGTTCTCTCTTATTTTTGCTGTTCCAGTTAGGTGTTTCCTGCTACCTTGTCTTCCAGATCACTGATTTCATCTAACCTGTTGTTGATTCCCTCAAATCTAATGTATTCTTCACTTCAGTTATTGTATTCTCATTTCTGACTGGTTCTTTTTTATGGATTCTATCCCTGTTGAAATTCTCACAGAGTTTATCTATTCTTTCCCTAAGTTTATTGAGAATCCTTAAAACCACTGTTTTGAACTCTGTATTTGGTAGATTGCTTGTCTTCATTTTATTTTGTTCTTTTTCTGGATTTGTCGCCCATTTTGGACGACTCCCTGTATTTGTTTCTATGTATTAGGTAGACCTGCTACATCTCCTGGCTTTGGCAGAGTGGCCTTGTGTAGTAGGGGTCCTGTGTGCCCGCCCACCTGTTGACGTGGAGCCTTTACTGTTGCTGGCACATCGGTGGGTGGTACTGACCCTCAGGATGACAGGCTGCAAGGGCTGGCTGACTGCAGTGGACAAGCTGCTGTGCAGGCGCTCTCCCCACAGAGTGGGAGTCACCTGAGCAGGGCTCATGTGCCAGCTGGCTCCACCCTTTGGGTTTGTTTGTGGAGTTGGTTGGGCGGTGCGCTGGTGTGATCTGAAGTCAGCCACCCAGTTCGTTGGTTCTGGAGGCTCTTGGGAGGTGGTCTGGTGCAGGCCAAGGTCAGCCTCCATTCATCCCTGTTTGGGGCTACCAGGTGGAAGCTACACAGTGATCTGCAGTTGGTTGCTGCTTGTGCTAGGCTTAAAGGTGCTTGGGAGAGGCTATGCTATGAACCAAGGCTGGCTGCCACTGGTGCTGAGCTTGGGATCCTTTGGTGGGCATCACAGTGTGGGCTGAAGCCAGCTGTCACTTGCGTCAGGCTTGCGGCTGCTCAGTTGACACCACATTCTAAGCCAACGCTGACTGCCACTTATGCCAGGCTGGTGGCTGCCTGATGGAAATTAGAATGCAAGTTTGACCAGGTGTCAGTTGTGCCAAGCTTGAGTCTGCTTTGTATTACAAAAGGTACAGTGTATGCTGAGGCCAGTCACTGCTTGTTTGACATTTGTAGACCTTTGAGGTATTTTGGAAAGACCATAGTGTGGGCCAAAGCAGGGTGCTTATGTGGAAAAGCCACTGGAAGGCTTGGACCTGATGCATGAGCTGGGTGTGGTGTGGTCCTAGGGAAGGACCACTGCAGAGGGGTTCGGTGTTAGCCAGGTTCACGGAGAGCTCAGATCCGGTGCATGCCTGACGACAGGGTCGGGAAAAGGGCTCAACTAAGGACCAACGATGTCTGCCAGTGCTTCTGACCCCTTATAGAACCATCCTAATCACTGCTCCTCCAGCCCTCGGCCTAAAGCTCATCAATTCATTTCCTTCCCATATGTCCCTGGTGCTTTTTGAGGTTCTGCCCCTGCACTGGAGCCCAGAGCAAGTGAAGTTGTGAGGGAGCAAGTCCATGTACGGGCTCTTTAAGAGGAACTGCTGGGACTCCCGCAGCCCTCTGGCTCACTCAGATGCAATCTTCACTGGTTTTTACAGCCAGATGTTATGAGGAACCTTCTCCTGGCACTGGTGCCCTGGGCTGGCACCCCTCCTCCTCAGGGGGGATCTGTGCAGCCAAGACATCCCTGCTGATTGGTAATCACCACACTGTGGGTGTGGTTCTGTGTATCCGCCCCTCACCGTAGCTTGCTCTTTATATCCTTAGCCATAGAACTCTTCGGCTAGTCTTCACGTGGTTCTCAATGATCGTCGTTCTGTAATATTGACATACTGTTGGGGGAAGGCAAGCACAGGGTTTACCTACTCTGCTATCTTGCATGGAAGTCTAAATGGATATTTTACTTATGCGTGATTACTGAGTTAGGCAGATTTTCTAATGTTGAAGTGTTTCATTATACAATATCAACATGTCATTATGCCTTATCAACACACCATATTCATTAATACCACCCATCTCATCAGAAAAGTCTTTAACTGCGGGGGGCCGTCAATTGCAGAGTGTCAAATATGAATTTTCCAAAATACTATTTTTTTTCTCAAAAGCTAACACTTACACAATTGACAATAGATACCGTCAGTTGTTTTCCTTGAATTGCCAGGCTTACTTGGTTCATTTTGGAAAAAATGTCTGCCACATCCTTCGTCTAAATAACCATAGTTTGTTAGCTATTCTTGCAAATCCACATGGTGTTCCATGGAAAAATAAAAAAGGAAAATGGGCAGTTCAGCTCTAAACTCAGTCTCACGAGTGCTTTTCCTGGACCCAACCGCTGGACGTTAGAATACAAAAGAAGCGCTTCTCATTCCATCACCGCACAGGTTATAAAAAGCAAGCGTCCTCAAGCAGAGATTGAATAAAATCTACAATGTTTCTTTCCTTATTAGGAAAATTCTTAAATGAAATTGGCTTTTTTGTGTTTATATTTTTCATTTTTTACAGTGATCGAGTGAGTGTGAGCATGGCTTTGAAGGACATGGTGGCCATGGCACAGTGTGATGTCCCCCTTTGACTTGTGCCCACACCAGCGGTTTGACCCACCGTGGCATTTCCTCCAATGTCAACACAATGGAAAAGGCCAGTAACGCCTTGGTATTGTTAGGAAGAGTTTTCACACCCACTATTCCCTAAGAAGGGTCTCAGGAACCTCAGAATTCCAAGAGCCACACTGTGAAGCTCAGCTTCAAAATGAAGTGTATACGTTATCAGGGACTTAGCGGGACAGTATAAGGATGCATGCTTTCACTCAAGTGTCTCTATCCCTGAAAACTGCCTCCTGTCACCCCTCCACAGAGGAGCTGCTTCCTCCGATGTCAACCACAAGGACTCCCTTCACCCCAAACCTGGGTGCACTTTGGACCCACCTGGAGAGTTTGAAAACATACCAGTGCCATTCCCAGCCGCGAGGCTGTGATTGGTCTGGGGATGTGGTCTGGGGATGTGGCCTGGGCACGGGGCTACTGTGAGCTTCTCAGGTGATTCAAAGGTTTGGTCGAGTTTGAGCACCACTGTTCTCCCCTAGGGAACTTCCAGGCTTCCTTTAAAGCAATGGTTCTCAAACTTGTGTCTGTGTCAGAATCCCCTGGAGGGCTTGTTAAAACACAGATTCCTATACCGCACCCCAGAGATTCTGATCGCTCAGGCCCGAGACCGGCCCTAGAATTCACATTTGTGGCATTTCTAGGCGAAGCTGACACCGACAGTCTTGGGACCACACGTGGAGAACCACTGTCTTAGACCTGGAGCAAGAGGTGGACGGCTGCTCCACGGGCCTTCCTGACTGACCGCCTCCCAGCTTTGTGCTCTTGGGAAAGAGTCCCCTTGCTCAGCGGCCTCCAACTGCGCCAAAGGTGAAAGCCCTTTCCTTGTCAATGACCAAACGTTTATGAATTTGCTATCTGCAATGCATGTTATTCACCTTCAGTAGCTAAAATCTGCAATGCTCATGTAAGTGTGTACCACTTGGATGTTAATTACATGTACTTACTGTTCGTATTCTATCTTCAAGGGCAAATGAAATACCTTCAGATTCTCACTAATGCAATTTCAAAGATTCCACATGGAAGCAGCAAGACTCATTTGCCTTACAAAATTGCAAGGCAGCAAATTAAAAAATGACTTAAAAAACCTTTATGAAGCCTGTCTTAGGATTCACAACAACAAAACAGTGTAGATATGCCAAACCTTCATACATGAGCGGAAATGCCCTCCATGCGAACCGCTTTGTTAGAAGCGATTTAAAAGGGTGCTGATCCGCCTGTCCCTGGCCGTGTCACCCACGGAAACCATACTTCACTCATCTGTCAAATACACGTAAATGTCTCCAAAGCTAAAGATCGGGCAGAGGAAAAAGTGCACATCTTTATGTAATCAGTATCCTCTCCCTTGTGCCACTGTTCTTCTTATATAAACAGATGGATATGAGAAGAAGAGACACCTCTTCAAACTTGAGCCAAATACTTCTAACAGTGGCGTGAGCGGGGAGAGGAAAGAGGTTGGCGAAGAAGCCCACTCATGGAATGCTTCTCAGGCCGATGGTGGAAGTGCCGGGGGTATTTTCAAAATTCCCAAAGCCCCGGCGGCACCAAGAGCAATTAATTTAGGATATCTGGTGCAGGACCCAGGTACTAGTAATTATTTAAAGTGTCCTCGTCATCCCCCAAGTGAAACCACTGTCTAGTAAAATAAAGACCACAGTACCATGATACTACAGTTCTTTAGACAAAGTTCAGGCCCCTATCGTTCTCCTTCAGAAAGCCAGAGAAAGCTGAGACTAAAATGACAAACTGCTGAGAGATAAAAGGGCTACAAGTAGCAATGGCTTATGAGGAAAAATGCTGATGAAATAAATACTTTGATATTTCCTTCTTCAACAGAATAACCAATTTGATGAATGAAGGCAAATAAATTTGAATCTCTCATTTTACCAAGATGTTAGTATCCTATGAAAATCAGGCTGGAGTTTTTCTAAATGAGACTGTATTATTCTGATATATTCTAATTATTATCAGGCCACTGGACTAGGCACTGGGGGATCCAAGACAGAAATCTCTGCCCACTTGAAGTCTCTAGACTTATCAGAGTTACAAATAAGGTTTTATACACGTTCAATGTAATATAATCCTAGCGGGGGAGACGATAGGAGCACCTAAGCCAGGACTGGAAATCAGAGAAAGTGAAAATTAGGCAGAACATGGGAACATGTCGAGGCATCGGCGAGACAAAGGGGCCTGGACAAGTGGGAAAGGAGGATGTTTTACTGAGAGGGAAAAGTACAAGCAGAGGGCCAGCCGATGAAAACTGAAGGGAACAAGGGGGGATGGAGAATGAATGAGTGAATGCGGGGGTGCAAACTAAGAAAGGCAAAGCAGGAGACCTGATGGGAGGTCTGATGGCGGGCGGGGGGGGAGGGCTTCCTTAGCCACGTTCAGGGGTCTGCGTTCTCGGAGAGGCCAGTGGAAAACCACTAAAGTATCTGGAAACTGCAGTCACTCTGGCTGCAGCCACAGCGCGGGGAACTGAGCTGGAGACTGGCAGACCGCAGGCAGGAAGATCAGCCTCGGAAGGTAAGAGGACCCGCCAAGGTGCGGGGAATGGGGATGAAGAGAGGAGGCCAGAATCAAGCGAGAGAATCCAGGGAGTAAAACACTGGTGAGTGGGAGATGAGGGGCAGTGTGCATCACTCCTCAGTTTACAGACAGCATGGCAGCCGTTTTCATAAAACCTTCAGTGGTAGGAAAGGGTCGGGGCTACAGGAAAATGTTCTTGAGATTGTATGTTACAACTTCTTTCTGAGGGTATAAGAATGAATAAAAAAACAATATTGCTTGAAATGCTTGGCACAAGGTATCATTTTCTCATCCAGATATTTTCATAAAAATGAACCATGTTTACAAAGATGTAGAGGAATTAGAAGCAGGAGAGGTGACAGAAGAGTCCTAAGCAAGAAGGTGAAATTTCAATGTCAGTTTATCGCTCTATGTCTGAATAAAATGTTATTTTTTAAATCATCAAAACAAATTTCTTGAGATAAATCCTGTGCAAATTTTTGTGTGTTTCCACATAGCCTACCTACCCGAAATCAGATGAGAAGCAGGACCCACAAAGTTAATCGGTACCAGGTTAACATTTACTGTAACTAATAATCTTTCAGCACTTTTGGCCGCACACCTTTTCTATTAAATTTCCACAGGAAATAAAAGACCAGCAGTACATGTCGTACAAAGCAAAGTGTTGGTCATCTAGGCCTTCAACTGCTTGCAGCATTCCGACTGGCCCTTGTTCAGATTAATCTGGAGTTTAAAAATGAGTCACTTAATGTGATGTGTGTCACGACTTTCAAGAAATAGTCACATTTGACTATTTGGACTTCTCTCCATTTCCGGCCCTGATCACCGGCTCTCGGTTTCACAAGGACCCCAGAATGCTCAGTACTCCGCATCTCTGCGGCCATTCCAGTTATTAAACTAAAAACCAACCGTGCAGAGAAACCTCTGGAACAGCTCCCCTCTGGGCGGAGCCGTCACTGCTCTGGAATGCAGAGTCGGACGTTGTCTTTGTGCACCAGCCGTCAGCTCAGCGTCCTGTCGCCTAAACCATTTCTCCGAAACACAGCCTCAATATGTAAAAGGCAGAGCCACTTAGCTTTTACTCCAGCAATGCTTTAGTAAAACTTTTAGCCAACAGTACATTAAGTGACTCACTGAAAAACTGATAAATTAATGGTATCAAGGGCCAGTCAGAACGCTGCAAGCAACTGAAGGTCTGCACAGCCAGCACGTCGCCGGGTACAGCAGGTACTGTTGTCCAACCACGATGCTGTGCGCCCGACACTGACACAACACTGGATGTCAACTGCGACTGAAAAAAATAAACTAACACACTCCTTAAAAACAAATTACTGCAAACTCTGGAATACATCACCCAAATAATAAATGTTTTAATCCTGAAAAAAAAAAAAAAGGAGAGTGTTTCTTGGAATTCAATTCAATTTTGTTCGATATGGTCGAGTTGCCATACAAACTGGAAGCAAAGTGGATGGTGTCCATGACTACTCAAGGGGCCACTCTTCGCTGAAGACGCAATGGTGAAAGAACATTTCTGATGGAAGAGGACATTTCTGGTAACGATCAGTAAATGTCCCCAAACGTTAAGCAGGCAGATGATGAAAGCAAAACTGGATCCCAAATGAGAGCAACTACAGCAACATAATTACAGAGCAGGGTATGGAACTCTATTATTCCTTGATGGCACCACCTGGCAAAATATTTACCTTATTTCTATAACTTTCCACTTACCAACTTAAATGTCAAGGTTTTTAAAGCTTTGGGATCATCTACAATCTTCTGTAAATTAGCGGCCACTGTAAAATACAAACATGGAGAAAAGTGTCCAAATTATTTCCAATAACACTGGGTTTTCACATCAATGATTCAGAAAATTTGACTAATGACGCAATTAGCTGCAAAATCACTTCTTTTTACATACATTACGAAATCCATATAAATGACCAAATTACTCTCCTACATTTTCCATACCCACTTATATCTTCAACACATCTGAATTAATATATAGTTCATCGGAATTAACTATACACTGACCCCACTTTCAGAAAATAAAATGAGAAATTACTTTTTAATGGGAAGTGGAAATGATAACAGTGTTTCCACCACTTGGTTTTCCTCAACACTCATTACGAAGAAGTGTGTCAGCCAGGAGAGGGCAGTACAGAGCACGGAGGAGAGGGATTGCTCGGCATGGTTTCCTGGGAAATAACAGGCAGCATATTTGAACTTCTGTCCTATAAATTCACTCAAAGCTCTGTGCCCATTTTTATCAAAGCCACAAAATACAATGGATAATATTTATGACTTGGGCATAGGTTTTAATGCTTTCAGAACACAGCGATCTGTCAAACCAGTGAAGTGCCACCTTGAACAATTCCCAAGTTGACGGAGCAGAATCAAGCACTCGGGCTGTCAGTTCGGAGCTCAACAGGGAAGATCCGTTTTCACTATTAGCCAGATTCATCAGAGAGCTGTCCCCTGCTCCAGGGTGTCATGCTATATTTGATACTCCAGTAGGAGTCAGCTCTTCCTGCTTACTCCTCTGGCTTACAGTGCAGATTATGAACAATATTGTCAAAAAGTAATGACAGAAATTTAATACCTTTCTTCCATACCCAAACCGAAAGTATATGTACTGAAAAACAAGGACTATTGGTTGGGGAAGAAGTTACTAGTGAAATTAGGGAAGAAGTTCTCGTTTTTCATTATCAAATTACCTGCTGCATCAGTAATTAGGTATCTGAAAAGTTACTGGAATATTCTAAAATAAAAACATCTAAATGCTAAATGTATAAATATTTTGGGAAAACGGTTACAAGTAGAAAGCTTATAAGTATAGAGAAAGAAATCTGCAAATTTTATTTTTCTATAAGGTTAACTGAAAACCTAGATACATAGATTTTATGTAAATTAGTTTATTTTATTTAATGCATCAGCTGCAAAGGGGAAAAAAGTGAAAATTATGTACAGCACCCCCCCTTATCTACAGGGGATGTCCTCAGGGGAGGGATACCCTAAGACGTCTAGTGGACGCCTGAAGCCATGAACACTGCAGAACCCTATATATTCTATGTTTCTCCCTGCACGCACACGCCTTTCCACTTAAAGGGAGCACTTTCCGACTTCTGTGAGTTTCCAGCATCACTGCTCTTGCTCTTTGGGGCCATAATTAGGCAGAGCAAGGGCTCCCTGAGCAGGACCACTGTGGCACCAACGCTGTCGATAGGACCACGAGGGCTACTCAGTGACTGACAGGTGGGGGCGTATACAGGGCGGATGCACTGGGAAAAGGGAGGATTCACATCAGGGTCGGGATGAAGCTGGATGGTGCTAAATTTTATACTACTCAGATGGGGCGCAATTTAAAACTTATGCTGTTTACTTCCATAATCTTCCATTTAATATTTTCAGACTGTGGTTGGCCATCGGTAACTGAAACCACAGAAAGCCACAGATAAGGGGGGACTACTGTACTCAGTATGGCCTATTTCTTTTTACAAACCATCATTACAAGCATCGTTTTATCCTCCTCTGTTGCCCTCTTCACACTTCCATTCTGAGCGACCTCCGCAGTTTCATTTGTGGGAACAGCTGCATCCTGCTCATCTTGTCCTCCTCCTCCTTCTGTCCACACAAGCAAAACTGCACACACGCCAGGTATATCCTGGGCCACCAACCTGCACAGTTATCACCACCACCAAACTTCCTTTGGCCTCATCGACAGTTTTCTGACATATTTCAGACACTAAAATTACCTAGTGATCCAAGCCAGACACCCGAGTGGTGGCATGAAGAGCTCTGCTGTTACTTATGCCGTCAGGGCACCCTGACCACATGCAGGCTGCAGCAGCTGAACGCAGTCACTGTTTTCTTAAAACACAGAGTTCCTCAGATTTGGGCTGATTTCACAAGTGGCAATAAAGACTTCATATGCACTTCAGGTCTTTCATTAAAAGTTTCTCAGTTAATGTGGATGATTTACTGCCTTGCTCTGGGTCATCTATTTCCAGTCTGTTCTCTAACGTGCTGCCAAAAGCGGAGTTCTGTCCTCACTAATTCACACCCCTGTCTCTGGTGGACGTGCGGATGTGCGTGCGTGCGTACGAGCGTATGTGCTAGGGCCAGTTTCCAAGGAGTATGGCTAAGCAAGTAGCTGACTGGAGGGCAAAGACTGAGCTGCTGGCACCTTAAACAATCATCCCAGAAACCACCGCTCCCCAATTGTGAACCTCAGGGTCATTAGAAATTCAAATTCTGTCTTCAGCTCAAAGCAAAAATAGCAAAACTGGCCTCTTACCTGATTACTTATCCCAGCTGCTAGGCTTATGTTCAATTTAGTTGATTCTAATTTGTTGTAAAGTGCTATAAAATACCTTCATTTAACTGACATCACATAAAATTCAGGGTGATGCTAATTTCTCTTCCAGTAGCAATGCTCATTAAAAAGATGGGTGTCACTGTTTTCTCCCTCCTGACGGTGCACCTGGGCCTCAAAAATAAAAACGTTCCTTACCTGGAACGTGAGCTGAGAAGAAAGGGCTGGTTGTTACTTTAGAGCTTCCCAAGTACATGCTCATAACACTAAACTTCACATTTTAAGGTATTCTAGTTTCCAAAAAGTACGGGGCTTCTGAACCCTGTCTACTCAGTGGTCATCAACTCATTTCCAATCCTTCCCAGCTTTCCCAAAATAAACCTCATTCCCCAGGTGTCTAATGCAGACTCCGTGGTACCTTCTTTGAGCTCATCCCTTCCCCCTGGCAGTCCTCTTGCCTTCCGTCACACAGGACACAGGCGATACTCACTCGCCGAGGCCCCAGGGATGGTGGCCGGCTTGCCCTGCCACTGGGGCTGCGTGACACCTTTGTCTGAGCAAGCTGTTTCCTACCATTCCTGTATCTGTGCGTCATGCTTTAGGCTTGAATACCTACCAGGACTAGGAGTTTCTGTTTGCTCTTTTGGATCACATTTGGCTTAAAGTATGGTAAGTACTCTGGTTACGGAACTGTGATAATGTCATTAACAGCCGCACGAGAAAGATGCTGCTGCTCAATCCCTCCCTGAACCTACACAGGCGAGGCAGCAGAGCGGCCGTTTCTTCAGCAAACGAAGTCAGGCATTCTCCAGACGGTTTTCTCTAGAAAACCCTCGGACTGCTCAAACTCCCCACATCATAACAGTCAGAAAAATACCAGTCATATAATGAGTGTGGCATAGTGTAGAACGGCCTGAATTCTCCAGCCAGAGGGCCTGGGTTCAAATCCTGCCTCCTGCTTAGAGCTATGTGACCCCATAAACTAGCAAGTTTACTTTTAGCTTTTTTGTGCTTGTGGCTGTGCATCTGTAAAATGTGCATTATGAATAGTGCCTGCCTGGCAGAGCTGTCTCAGTAACTGAGCTAATGCACATACAGTGCTTAGAACAGTGCTTAGTGTACAGCAAGGGCATCATAAATATTAGCTTATTAGCCGATTATCTCTACCCTGGACAGCTGCATATATTTACTAACCGGCTTCCCTGTGCTAACTCCTCATGAGCCCTTCTTTCTCGTGCTCAGCAGAGTTACTTGGAGAATCTAAGCCATCAATTAGAATGTTTTGTCTCCTTAGGTAATACTGTTTAACTGTTCACATCAACTTCAGGATAAAACCTAAGTTTTTAATGTGGTCCATGAGACCTCCATGGTCCAGTATCAACCCACCTCTTCAGTTTATTTTCCCGATTTTCCCAAGAAGGGCTCCATAAGCCCCCTCTATCCGCCAGATCTCTACACTGCTCTTCCCATTATGTAATGAAGTAATTCATCATGACAGATCTCACATCCTCACTGGATGCAAACTCTTTTATGACACAGACAAAACCTTATTCACCTCTGCAAAAGGGGTTAATCTTTGAAGTATGTCCACAAACACAGAAACTGACGACTTCTCACCACCTCTGCTGCCACTGCCCAAGCCTGGCCACCACCACTGCCCGCCCGGGTCAGGGCAGTAGCATGGCGTCTCTCCACTTCCGTTCTTGTTGCGCAGTGGCCTAGCCATCACCCAGCAGTCAGACCACGCCACTCTTCTATTCAAAACCTCTGATGGCATTACAGCTCAGAGCAAAAGCCACAGTCTCTCCAATGGTCTACAAAACCCACCCGATCAGGCCTCCTGCCCCTCCCTAACCTCACCCCTCACCGTTCTGCTCCAGCCACAATGGAGTCCGTGTTAACCCTTGAGCATTCAAAGCAGGCGGCTCCCCAAGGACCTCTGTACCTGCCATTCCCTAGGCTGCAATAAAGGTTCTTCCTCCATAACTGCCTCCCTCCTTTCCTTCCAGCTTCTGCTCAAATGTCCCTGGCAAGCCTGTTAACATCCCCACTGTCACCTCATGCTCTATTTCTCTCCCCAGAATGTTATTTTTCACTGCACCAAACATACTATATATTCGAGGATAAGTTCTGGATATGGCCCTTTGCTTAGCCCCCCTCATCCAGAACATAAGCTCCAATGAGTGCAGGGCTGTGTGTGTCTTGTTCACTGCGACATTTCTAGTGCTGGACATACAGTGCATGTCAACGCACAGGGTTCCAAGGTTCTAAAAACCCCAGGTTAAGACCCAAAGACTTAGTCACATCTTAGAAGAATTTCTACAAATGTGTCTCAAGCAACAGTCCCATTTAGTTTTCTAAAAGCAAATAAATGAATTCTGGGCTCCTCTCAAATGAATACTGGGTGTCCTAGGCAACCATGACTTTAGAGATTGGCCATTTTTCATTCAATTTTCTCTTTTTTTTCCCCAGAGATGAGAGTCTAGGCCACTCCCCAGCTCACACCCACTTCAACACAGGTGGCATCCCTGACGAAGGGGATCTACAATGGGGAGTAGAGGACGAGTATGCTGAGTAGCAGTGTGGGCACAAGACTAGCTGCAGCAGTGGGACTAAAAGCACACTAACCTAACTCTCCCTTGTACAGCTCTCCCTGCAAAAGACCAGCCACTCCTGGAGGAACCACCTGCAGGTGCATCCATGCAGTACAAGGGGTGGACTGTCGCGGACGCCGCGGTGCGCAGCCTAGATCTGCTCTTCTGGGATGAGGCAACTGTCTGCCATCTGCTGGGGTTATTGGTGGCTGACGACTCAGCTTCATTCCTTCTAGGGAACTGCCTTTAGGAAAAGAGTGCTGTCTCATCCAAGGTCAGGCCCTCTCCCCGAAGGCAGCCTGCATCCAGTGACTGGCAATGCGAGAACAAAGGCCCTGTTCCCTCAAAAACGACAACTCTAAGGGTCACCAAAGATCCAGAGCCCCCTGTGGACCTGCCTGAGGCATCTGCTGTGATTCAGTGGCAATTCAGTTTCTCCATCTGCCAAGTCCTACCTCCGGTACTCTCTCACAGAGGCTGACCCTGAGAGCGCTACTCAAAACACCACCTGCGTGCAAGCCCATGACTCTGAGTCTTTCCTGGGAAATCTTAAGACTCTGTCCAAGGAGGAACTCAAGACAATCACCTCGGAAGGCCTTTCCATTATCAAATGTACAAGACAGTGGAAATTATAAATGAAATATTAGAGGAAAGGGGAAATATGTACATTACATGACATTTTTCTTGCATTTTACTCAGAATTCTGGATGGTGATAAAAAAGCAGTAGTTAGAAGAGATTTTAGGAGTGTTACAGGCACGATAAGCAAGCAGCTTTGAGACTAAATGTCAAACAGACTTGAATATTAGTATTATTTACATATAACAGGAAGGGATTATGGGAAATAAACAGAAATACACTTGCCATTCTCCTTAAGGTTCAGGTAAATTCCAGTTTATTAGTATTATCTTGGCATAATAAAAAATTGTGATACAGCCTAGAATAGCTAAACTGGCTGGTATTAAATTTGTTTTTTAAGATATAATCATAAAATTTACATTTTGATTCTAAATTTTCTTTACTGTACTTAAGATACAGTTTATGAACTGGACCACAGCGTGGTAATGAAGTGTCCAATAATCATTATGCCATCTATTATTGCTCATTTTGAAAGCAATGAAGTGGTATAATTAATGATACTGTCGTTTCATTTAGCTGGTGGAGGTGATATCCCACTGTGTGTACAGTTTAATTCCTCTTTAGAATGAGGATGAAGAAAGTAAAAAAATAAATAAAAAAAACACTATGTGAAGAATGGCTAACCTGTAAAATCGTGTTTGCCAAAAATACGCAACATTCATCTGAGATGAAGGGAAAAACTGAATTATCTGCTTTGTGAAAACAAGGAGGATTATTGCTTGGGAGACACAATTGTTAAAAAGTACTTTGGTTCTTAAAAAAACATAAAGACGTTTATAGATGTCTTGACCTGGGGTTTTTCGTGTTGTAACCGTCTAAATTGTTAAAACTACGTGTTCACATTTCTGGAGAGAGGGTGTGTGGCTCTCACCGGACTCTTGATGGGGTTGTGTCCTTTATAATCTTAAGACCCGCTGTCCCGAACATCTTACTAACATCTTCTCTTAGAGGTGGGTCTTTGTATGTTAACAGTTTTCTATAGCTGACATACAATAAACTACACATATTTGAAGTGTGCAGTTTGATTAGTTGTATCATGTGTACACGCCACATGCAAGATAATAAGCATATTCACCACATCCAAACATTTCCTCGGGTCTTTTTTAACTCCCCCACCTTCCCTTCCTGCCCTTCTTTTGACTCTTGCCAGAAAATTACTTTCTGTCACTATAGATCAGTTTGCATTTTCTAAAATTTTATATAAATGGAGTCCTATAGTGTATACTCATTTTGGTTGGCTTTTCTCACACATCATAATTGTTTTGAAATCCATCCATGTTGTTGCATCTATCAATAGTTCATTTCTGTTTATTGCTAAGTAGCATTCCACTGTATGGATGCACTACACTTTGTTTGTATTTTCACCTCTTGATGGATGTTTGGGTTGTTTCAAGCTTTTGTTATTATAAGTAACGCTTTTATAAGTCTTCATATAGACATACATTTTCCTTTCACTTGCGTAGACATTTTTATGTTTATATTTTCACCTCTTGATGGATGTTTGGGTTGTTTCAAGCTATTGCTATTATAAGTAAAACTTTTACAAGTCTTCATATAGACATACATTTTCCTTTCACTCAGGCAGAAGTTTAAGATTAAAATGGCTGGATCAATGGCTGGATTATATGGCAGATGCATGTTTAACTTTTTTAAAAAATTGCCAAAATGTTTTCTAGGGTGATTGTACCATTTTATACTTCCACCAGCATTGTCTGAAAGTTTCTGTTTCTTACACAAAACAGAATTGCCAACATGTGATATGATTGCTCATTTTAATCTTAGCCATTCTATTAATGGGTAGTGGTAACTCATTGCAGTTTTAATTGGTATTTCCCTAATAGAGTATCTTTCCACCTGCATATTTTGGTGGAGTATTTTAATGGCTGATTTCTCACAAAAAAAGGAAAAGGGTATTGGAAGTGTTAAGTAAAAGAGTATTTGAAATTATTAAGGATTTTCATAAATGCAAGTGTAGTTTTTTCTGGATTAAGTAGAAGGCTTTTTCTAAAAACAAAACAAAACAAAAGACCCTAAAAGCCTTTGTTAAGGAACCACAGGGGTTTCTCCATCCAAGAGGTAAGATGTTCAGAGAGCACCAGTCAGATCCTCCAGCTCGTCAGGCAACAGCACACACATGCACACACACCAGACAGAGCTCAGGCAGCTTCAGCCCACACCTCAGAAAATCACCTCGTGGTACAGTTCAGAAACCACTACCCTCCTCCACTAGGGCTTTTTAAGTGTGTAGGTCATGAGTCTGAGTAGAAATAAGAGAAGAAAATGATCGTGTCACGGAAGGCAAAAGAGATAAGACACAGGAAACCCATCCAACTCTGATTTCTAGAGGCACAGAGAAAGCTTTTCCTGGTCCTCACTGCCATGGCAGTGGCGGTCTACTCAATTACGCTGGCTGTCTCGGCTCCAAGAGGAGTCTTACACCCGGGAGCACATCTGGATATATTAGCAAAGACTTTAAGTTGTGAAGATAAAACACACTCTGGGACTCTCCTGGCAATCTCACAACCATTGTTGAGGGAAGACTTACACGCAGCAAGTACTACAAATGAAGACCACAGGGCACCTCTGTATAAGACTAAAAATGTACGTCTCCTTTAATACCTATAATAACCTGATTAAAAACAAAAACAATCAGCTTTAAGCTGTCTCGGTGACCTTGCCAAATCATACAAATTCTAGAAAACTTAAGAGAAACTATGCTAAGGGGAACTGAAATGCTGAATTTCACAGGATGAACTTTTTCTTATTGTCACTCTTGCTTTATCTTGATCTGTTTTATAAAGGTTTTTTAATAGCCACATATTAGTAGGACACAGCTTGAGAGTTAACCTGGTGGCTTCTGGACTGGGAGAAGCTTTGGAAAAGTTAAGATTAATGAGACAGCAATCACACCAACACAAGGAATGCTACTTAAATTATGGGCCAATGCAGCCGACTGAGGCAGAGCCATCTGGCACGAGCAGAGCGGGGAGACCAGAGGACGCCGCGCCTGGCGGGGGTGGGCAGCCTCCCGGCTCGCGCCGGCAGCCGGCCAGTGCGGAAGGGGAGAGAGCTGGCTTTGTGTACAGGTTGTGGCAGCACCCCAAAGGACATCTGCTTTATCTTCAGTTCTTGAGTTACTTTTTTCCCCTTCACCTGTGGTATATTCCAAAGCACTTAAAGTAAGGGTTCAGTAGTCAGTAAAAGGTACAGAGCAAGGCTGAATAATCCACTTCCTTAATAATACTAAGTCAAGTCAAGTCAAGTCAAGTCAAGGGCTGACTGGGACTTTTCTCTAGGTTAGGCCATAACCTAAAAAATAAAGCACATGAAATCTAATCCTGTTTCTAACACTTAATATGAGACTAGAAACCACCTTCCCTCCGCCTGAGACCTGTGAAACTCAAAGCAGCCAGCTGCAGACACGAGGTATGGAGCGCACACCAGGATGTAAACCAAGCGCTGCATCGGCCACTGAGGAAGTCTGACTGCTCCCACCCTCCCACGCCCGAAAGCGTCAGCCTACAATACAGTGTGCGTAAGGCAGTGTTCATGGCTGACGCTCAGCACAGCACTGTTTTAGACTGTTTCCAAAATTCTAATAACCTCCACCAGCCTTGATGGATTGACTTGGATCAGTACAAGAAAACTGGCTATGTTATATAGTATCTCTAACAACAAGGTAAAATATTTAAATGGAAGTTTTCACAGAACTTTCACAATTAGTGGTAGAATTAGAGATGCAGAAAAAACTTAGGGGAACACGGAAAAGAACTTATGGATTATAAAAGTTAAATACTTCATGAAGAAGCTTTTTGTTCCAGCATCATATTCAATTTAACATTTGCCCTGTGTTTTTATTTTGTAAAACCAGTTACTGTTCATTGCTGTGTGAGAGTGAGCAGGGTTGGGGCTGGCAGACTTCTACTCTGACCTGACGCTCTGATCTCATCCAGCGAAGTGTGGGACGTGGCTGCCCGGAACAGAGCCCTCGCTCCGGCAGTTAAATGTGAAAGGCCCTTTCACTTCTGCAACCTTCTTCTTTACCCAGCCCCTGCCTTCCCTGATAGACGTGGACTCCACTCTCCGAAGGATAGCGGGCAGAGCTTGCTGAGAGCCGAAACGGAGGGCCAGGGAGAGCTGACCGCTCTGGGTAGGGTGGTGGTGGGAGAAACAGTCCACCCTGATGCCCCTGCCAGAAATCCGGGGTACCCGCTGGTTGTGCTGAATCTGACTAGATAGCCCGCAAAATACAGAAAACGGTTAGGCTGCCACTCGGTGGAGTCATCAGAACATCAGAGGTTAGTGAGCACAAAACCATGCACACAGTTTAAAGGCTGACCAGCCCTGCCTAGAGCAGAGAGAGGACAGTTTGAACATTCTTGTCACAGCAGTTCTGAGGTTCGTTGTATGAAATCAGTCTACAACTACTTATTTACTTTATTTAGTAATCATTTTCTATTTTGCATTAAGCCCTTTAGAAACTAATGAACTTTGTGATAAGTCCATGCTTAATCAAACATTAAGTACTGAATCTGTTCCTGCAGTAAGCCATGTAACCCGCACAAAATGGTTGTCAATATTCACCACCCATACAGGGGATGGCCGTTCTGGCACTGACCCCAGGACACCAGGACACACAAGTTGGCTAAAGAGCATCAGGGTCTCTTTCAAGAGATGGCAGTTACTTTGAAAGGCTTTTCCCAAAGAAAATGACTTAAACCTATAAGGAGAGTCCAGGCATTCAAGTGTACCTTCTGATTACGGTACACTGAACTTAAGGCATCCTCACCCCTCCCTTCTGCTAGGTTTCTCAGATGCTGGGGTACAGACATTATTCATTCTACCCCGACAACATGCCCTGGGCCTCCTCTCCCTAAATGATAACATAGGACTTGGGCTATGTTCTCCTACCTTCCTGTGCCTGCTTCTATCCCAACTTAAAAACTTAAGGCCTTTTGGATTCTAATTTCTATTGTTTCTAACCCTGCAAAATCTCAAGAGGGGTGAGCAGTGGTACTTATTCAAAGATATTTCAGATGTGTATTTTCTCATGAGAAAGTAGCTCATGAGGAGGCCACAGTGAACTTGGCCTGCGTTGTGGACAAAGATCGGAGATCGGAGATCGGAGGGGATACACCGTTGAAAAGTTGTGTACAAGGAATTTCAAGCTGTTGTCTATTAAGATCCATATTTTAAAAAAGCAGGTGTGTGTTCCAATATGTGTCCTATGACCGTTTGGCTATTAAATAAATTCTTACAGAAGTGTGTATCACGAGCTGGCGTTCCTGTGAGATATTGGAGAGGTACAAACACAAGTGCAAACCGTGCCTGTGCAGTGTGTGGGCAGACTCCTACACAAACGACTGCAGCCCAATTCTGCAGTGCTGTTTGAGGGGCAGAAATGAAGTGCAAGGACAGCACAGAGGCCACCTGCTTGCAGGGCTCTGGGTGGGATCCGGGAAGAGGTGATATGTAACCTACATCCTGAAAGGAAAGTAGGAGCTTGCCCAATGTGTGAGAGCATTCCAGGTCTAGAGGAAGAGCACATGAAAGACCGAGGCAGAGCAAGTCTGGGAGCTGCACAGAAGGGTCTAGATACTGCGGCGAGACTGGAGCTGAGGATCATGGGGGATACAGGTGAGGAAGTCAGCAGGGGCCAATCATCTAGGTCTTGTCCATCAGGGAGTATGGCCTCAATCTCATAGGAAAATGGTTTTAAACATGACATCAGTTAATGTCATGTTTAATGTCATCAGTTAATGATGTTAATGATACACACTGAAAAACATTCTCGCTGTTTATAATAAAAACTTTGGAGAGCCCTGACTGGTATAGCTCAATGGGTTGGGCGTTGTTCCACAAACTGAAAAGTCACCAGTTTGATTCCTGGTCAGGGCACGTGCCTGGGTTGCAGGCCAGGTCCCTGGCTGGGGGCATGCAAGAGGCAGCCAACCGATGTTTCTGCTGCACGTCGATATTTCTCTCCCTTTCTCCCTCCTTTCCCCTCTCTCTAAAATTAAGGAAATAAAATCTTTAAAAAAAGCCTTTGGAGAAAGAAATCAAAATTTTAAAACTCTTAGCAGCCAAAGACTCACTGTGGTAACATGCCTGCAATTCTAACGTACTCATTAACTACAACACGGTATTTGGGGAAGAAAGAAAACACCAAGTGTGCCAATACTTAGATCAGAGCATCCACAGCGACAGCATTTCTAAGTCTTAATCCCACTAACATTTCTCTAGATCGGGATTCACCAGTGGCATGTGCTAGGCCGGCACCGTGGGAATTGTCTGGGGTGGGGAAGGCAGACATGATCTTAAATGGATGCTTCAGGAACACTGCCCTCAATGCCGACACAGTTGAGATTTTTTTGTTACCATTATCAGAAATTATTTGAAAGAACGGCAGGGGAAATAAGACAACCGGCAGTGAGGATGTGCTGGGTCTCTAGGGACTGGTACAGAAACAAATCTTTCTTATGCTTAAAAATAGCAACCCAAGGAAGTCTGGGGAACAACTATTACAACTTTTGCTTTGGTCCTTGTGATGATATTGGAATTTCTGAACTAAAGATCACCAAACTTTCAAAACGCTATGTATTTATACACGGGTCAGACATCACAAGTTCCTCACAAGTACATGGAACTTCATAAAACTATTTGAATTTCAGACTTCCAGTCCCTCCCCAACAGATAAAGAAAGATGATCCTGGCTGGTGTAGCTCAGTGGATTGAGCGCGGGCTGGGAACCAGACGGTCCCGGTTCGATTCCCCGTCAGGGCACATGCCTGGGTTGCAGGCCAGGTCCCCGGTGAGGGCCATGTGAGAGGCAACCATACATTGCTGTTTCTCTCCCTCTCTGTCTCCCTCCTTTCTCCTCTCTCTAAAAATAAATAAATAAAATCTTTAAAAAAAAAAAAAAAAAAAAGAAAGATGATAACCAATGTGCTGTCTTTCAGGCCTAGATCCCTGAGCACAACAAATGGATTTAGACTTTTTACAACAGGTAGTGGGTAAAGAATAAGTAGACTAGATGTGACATGGATTTGGGAAGTAAAACCAGAAGGAGACAACACTTCTGGCAAAGGTAGAGACGAGAAAGGAACACCATAAGGTCATTATGAGACGCAGGTAGTTTGCTATCCATGTAAATCAAGCTGTTGATGATCTCGGGGAAGGGAGTTGTTTGTAGGAGGATGTGGAGAAGGGGCTCAGCCGTGTGCAGTAATGAGACTAGGACTAAGAGGAGTCATAAGCAATCAAAACGCAGAAGAGAAGCCAGAACAGGGACGCTGACTGGAGGATGATCATCAATAATGCACTAAGGAATAAAAATCAGAAGAACGTTTGACAGCAGTGGAAAGGGCAAACAAGACCGTGGGCTGCGCGTGCAGCCTCAGAGAGAACAAGTCAGCACTGCTTATTCCGATGCTATTTAAGGCAGCAAGATCTCATTAACTCTGGGCATATCTGCCTTTTCCTACAATTGAAAGAAATCGAATTAAAAGCTATGAGCTTTTCCAGGCACAAGCAAAGACAATGCAGCCCCCAACCATATTGTAGAGCCACTGAGAAACCAATGCCCTCCCTTCATTCCCCTTCCCCAAGCTTATCATAATCCTATACTTGTAGGGTGTTAAGAAGAGGATTAACAGATGGAGATTAGCCAACTGTGAGAAGAGCTGGGATGTGTAGACTCTGCAGCCTTTTAAAACCCTGTGATAACATCACTCCTCTTCATAAAAACCTCTATGGCAGCAGAGTTAACTATGGAAGGCTGTGGAGCATTTGTGAGAAAAATAAAGATATGCTAATCCGGAGACAAAAGGAAAATAGTATTTCTCTTTTTTACTGATGTATTTTGTTCATGGCTGTCCAATCATTTAATAAAACAGATCATTAAGGAGATGATCTATGAAATTCTAATCAGACCCTAGGAACGGCATGGCAGAGGTGACTGCAGCTAGCTGAGATCCTGAGGTTCACAATCAAAGACCAGGACTCATGAAGCCACCCAGGGAATACTGAAACCCTCCAGCAATCCCTAAATAAGTATGTCTTTCTGTGTTCCTTTTCATGAGATTTTAATTTCACTGAGTGCTAATGCCTGGTGGTTGAGCAAGTCTTTGAGAAGAAAGCTCCTCGATTTGACTGAGGAATTCTGCAAACTGGAATAATGAAACAGTTCTGAATAAGTACACTGTTACTAATAATGATAACATTGACTGAGTCTTAGCAAGCATTCTATGTACCAACTTGAGGCTGGAACGAGCATTTGTCCCATTTTGCAGAGGAAACTGAGGCACAAAGAGATGAAGCACTTTGCCTAAGGCCACACAGCTGGGCGGGCGCTGGGTGCGGCCTGAACCCAGGCAGTCTGGCTCTCCAGAACCTGTGCTCGCCACCACAGTGCACGCTGCCTCTCAGGTATCCACCCTCTCAAATCAAGTGGTTACTGTTTTCAGGCAGGTACTTAAAACAATCATCAGGACTTAAGAGGCAGCACCGGCGCCCTTCCTGTCTGGGGTCCCCTCCCCTACATGGGAGAGCAGGTGCCAGTGGGGCTTCCATCTCGTCTACGAGCCAATTTCACTCCTGCGAAGCTGTCACGAGGCTCATACGAAGTTCTCCTGGGGGCCTGAGTAGTGAATGAACCGAGAGAGGAAGGGAAACACACACCAAGCAGCCCTCCATGTCCTCCCGCACGACCATTTTAGAGAGAACTGGGGATAATACCTCCCAACATGAAATACCGGCATCTTTTTGATCTTCGTGCCTTTCCAGCAAGATTTTTTAAACGCCTAACACTCAAGGACTTGACAGCTGGTCCCAGTGAAAGCTGCACAAAAGTAAAGCTGCTTTGAGGATTATTTTGTTGTTGTGCTGTGTCTCCTCCCCCACACCCCATTTTAAGAAAAACAACAGCACTTTTTTCCTTAGGTGAAGGCTTCATCTTGTTAATAGAAGGGGAGGAAGTGTTGCTAGAATAGAAGATGGTGACAGAGCTGATTTAGTTTACATTAAATGGTGATTTCAGAAACCCACACAATTTCTGAGAGATCATGAGTATGTATAAAACCAACTAAAAAACCATTATATTTGGGTAGATTGAGAAAGATGCCTCTAACAGGCAAAGAGGTTGAGAAGACAGGCAGCTTTGCTGCTGGCTTCTGCTTTACGCGTTGTGTGAAGGGCAGCCAGTGACAAAGAGTGCGATCGAAGGTCGGTGGTTTTAACCAAGAGCAGCGCTGAGGACACCGGCCGTCCTCAGACCACAGCGCTCAGTGCACAGGCCACGGAGGGAGGAGCTCCCGCCCGCTTCCTCTCTCCCTCCACGCTGACGTCGCTGGCCGGGCCAGAGGAGATGGGGCTGGCGAGGGGTTGGGGAGCGCGATCCATGCCCCATCGCTCAGCAGCAGCTTCCAGGCAGTCCTCGTAAGGACGGCCACCTGGATCATCCTCTCAGCAAGGAAGCTAGTCATTTATCCGCATGAGGAAGAACAAAACTGTGGTGAATGTGGGCCCATACATGTGGTTTCAAAAGTCCAGAGCTTGGTCATAACACCAGGGAATCGATCCTTACGGTGAACAATCACATAAACTGTCCTCACTAAACAGCTATTCTCAGGCAGAATTCCCTCTGCTACCCAAGGCATTCCCGTCTATTGTCCCCAAAGAACTGGCAGTACATAGCTCAAGGAATTCATTTTCATTTTCATGCAAGAAGAAGAAAAACAAGAAAAACCAAGATGCTAAATATTCAACTGAATCTGAAAGAGGTGGTAAACTTGACACCTAAGAGGGCCCCGGTAGGGATGGCCGGACAGCAGTGGGTGATGAAGGTAATGGAGCCAAGTTGGAGATTTGGATTTTAGATACAAAATAATTATCCAAGAAATTTTAAAAGGATACTGTCTGTAAGTTTTCATTTGTCTGTATATATCCAGAGACAAGGATGTTTTTCTATAAGAGCAAAAATGAAAGTCTCTTGGTGTAATTAAGTGTTATTAATATCATACAAATTACAGACAGGGAATTTTTTTAATTGCAGGAAATTCTGAACTAAAAAAAAGAAAGAAAAAAACCACATCAATCCCCACCAGAAGCATAGCTAAATAAACAGGGTGTTAAGCAACAGGAAATCATGATAAAAATTGTCAAGCGTAAGTGAACTTGTTTTTAAACAAAGTGAAAGCGGATTGAAATTTCCAGGTATTATGAGAATAGAACTTAATGTGAGATATAATACCAGGACTAACTCAAAAGAAGCAATAGGTTGAAAGTTGAAAAACAAATTAGATACATGGTTAAACACCAACGAGATGGTTATAAGAAGCTAAACTAAAACAAAAAGCTGAATCCAACAGATGCTGCAATAAAGTGAGGAAGCAGAGGAAAGACCTGCTTCTTCGCCACCTCAGGGCCACAATAGCCGGGAGGACCAAGGAGAAGCGAGGAGGACCAAGGAGAAGCGGGGAGGACCAAGGAGAAGCGGGGAGGACCAAGGAGAAGCGGGGAGGACCAAGGAGAAGTGGGAAGGACCAAGGAGAAGCGGGGAGGACTGCAGCAGGCTGGCACACGGCATACAGGCTCTCCCAAGACAGATGAGGGGCCCTGCTCACCACCAAATGACATTTTGGCAAGATTATGAAGAGGATTTATTTCTGATCGGCTGGAGGTCAGTCAAATATATATATTTTCCATTTCCAAAGAGTTAATCTGCCACAGGCCCACTGCGTGCTGTTCAAATGTTCATTCACTTCTTAGATCAGCAGGATGAAATTTGGCACCATCCTGGATGAGATATTGGCATTAGGCTTTTAATGACAAATAGTGAGATAAAAATGATGAATTCATTCTTGCCTGGGTAATGTAGTAAAAAACGATTACATTCCAGCTTCTGGGTTCTGAGACATAATTCTGGAAGACAGAAACCTCTGGAATGCCCCTCCCGCTTAATCTATAAATCTGAACAGTACAAATATGGAGCCCCAATTTTTGCTGCTAATACATGCCTGTGATTTGATTAAAACCAATAGAATCCAATAGCCAAAAGTACTTCATACATTTTCATAGTACGTACAATGGTTTGTTTTAAGTTAACTTGATTATTCACTCAATAAATATTTATTGAGTAATTACTAAGCGCTCATTACTATTCTGTTGTATTCTAGTGTTCCAGGACATACTAGTCAACAAAGCAGACAAAAAACCCCTGTGTGTGCAGAGCTGAGTCCAGTGATTAGAAAACTCTCTTCGCAAAGCCACTGGATGAGCATTCTCCAGAAATGACATGTTCCCAGGCATCAATCGCCACAGCGCTCAGGGTCCTGAGTGACATCAACCCATCGGAAACCTGGTTTGGGAGGGGATGCCACAGTGGAATTGTGCACGGCCACCGGCTTCAATGTCAAGGATGATCCAGTACCCCATTGGGCAAAGGAACAAACGCTTAGCAGATGTCTGAAAAATCCTACTTATCATAAAAATTTACCACAGCCAACGAAGTCACTACTGACAGAATATAAGTGTTTCTTCCAACTTGTACTCTTCCCCATAATAAACACCTAAGTCAGACTAGAAAAACTAAGCCAACAACAGAACATGATTTGGAGTGCATGGTCTGAGGGGTCATTAGTGCTGGAATATTCAGCCCTGGGTATCACCCTTGTGTTCAGAAAGTGGGGGTGGGGGTGGGGTTAGGGTGACCTAAGGACTGACAGTCTGCCTAAAAAATATAAGGGGATATGAGTTAGTTTTAAAATGAGTTTGTCTGATGGAAGGGGAAGGGATCACGGAATTAGGTAAAAATTATACTCTCTAAGAGCAGTAAGGGGATGCTAGGGTGTTCCCGCAGTGACCGCTGAGAGAGAAGACCGTGTGCTGCTGCTGCTGCTGTGTCCCCCAGTCGCACGAACATGGCCTGCACGCTCCCGCCGCAGCTGTCTGTGAGGGGTGGGGAGCACACACTGCCCGAGAGTAGCACCGATGAGCTCCATCAATAAAGTATGACTAAGTGACTGGGGGTCTGCACAGCAGACTGTCGGCAAGAGTGACCCTGATGGTGGGCGTCCTTAAGGGGCAGGTGCTCTTGGAGGCACCTACGCTAGGACTGACACCGGGCCTGGCTCCCCGAGAATTCTGGGTCTCCTTGGCCACAAATGATCAGTCCCTGTGGGTACACATGACTCCCCCTCCCTTAAAGGAAACAGTTTAAGACTTTATGCGCTAGTAGTCTGGTATTAAACCCTTTCCAAAACTAGACAATTAGGTACACACTGAACCCTTTTGGTCCAAGAGCTTGTCTAAGGGTGCTGGTGATTCCCAGCGAGTTATAAGGCAGGTGGCAGTCTTAAAAAGCCATAGAGCCTTACATCAATTGAGGAACAATCATACTTGTGCTGCTATGCTTAGAAAAACACTCTTTAACTTTATCTAGGTCTGCTGAAACATGCTGTGTACGTACAAAGAAATCAGGATGGCACTGGTTAGCAATAATGTGACCTGCAGGGGCCGGAAACTCAAACGCCTTCAGGGCCCAGGGAGACCACGTGACAGGGAGGGGAGGGGCAGAACTTTTGCCATTTGGGATTTTATGCCCAATTGTTTTCAGATCTCCTAGTTTCTCTTGTTCTTTAAAAAAAAAAAACATTTTTTATTTATTGATTTGAGGTGGTGGGGGGAGAGAGAGATCAATTTGTTGTTCTACTTACTGATGCATTCATTGGTTGACTGCTGTATGTGCCCTGACCAGGGATCTAACCCTGGCATATTGGGATGACGCTCCTACCAACCGGGCTGCCCGGTCAGAGCCAGAGATCTGTTTTTTCTAAGACAAGCCAGATCTGAATTATCTATGTCAACTCTTACCCTTTCTAAATGTTAGCAACTGATTCCAAATTTTAAAAATATTTAAAAATACATTTGTAGACAAGATCTGAGCTTTGGGTCACTAGGTTGCAACCTCTGCACTAAAAAAAAAAAGAAAAAATCCGAGAGGAAAAAAAAACCCCAAAACCCTGAAGGAACTCTCAGGAACTGGAATCAGAGCAGAAAAAAGAATGTGGGGTGGATTATTGATTAAAATGTGGTTTAAAGGCTTTGCAGTAAAAACTCGAGGAGCTCAACAGATTTCAATTTTGGTACGCCAAGAGCGAAAAAGAATTCCATAGGCATAGAGACATGCAATTAAGACTGCCTAGGTTCACTGCCTCCAGAACTGTGATTAAATCAACACTGAGAAAGAAAATGTGGACTGAAGTAATTTTAAAAATCAGTTTTTCACAGTTTGGGATTTATTTTTTAAAATATTCAAACAAAAGGAACCATGGCTTAAAGTAAGGGGGAACTCTATCATATGTCATTAAGGTTGAATTTTTGCATGCCAAATGCAGCTGAGGAAATGGAACAAAACAATACCATCAGCAATGAACCACCGAGTGTATACCAACCTTAAAACAACGTTTGTCTATTAAAAACAAACCTTTGTAGCATGCAAAATCCATAAAAAGGTATATAAACAAACTAGATTTTGCTTTTCTGTCGGGTATGAGAACACTCACCAAGAAAATATGAGCACAAATGAAGGTACATTTTGTTTTTTTCCTTTTCATTATCCCTCACTTTTCAAAAATGGGCTTCAAACAGTGTGTCTCAATAATATATTTAAAAGCTAAATTACACTGCGAAGGCATAACCTGAAAACACACCATATTCTGAAGACCTGTCTAGACCCAGAATATAGACGATTAAAAAAGATGGCAATTTAAAAAGCAGATCTAAGACTATTTAATGAAAATACCCAATATTATGGGGTCAGCAGTGAGTACTGTGGCTGACGCCCCACAAGGAGGACTTGGGTTCCCCCCACCCCCGAGCACTGGGCCTGTTTAGGGATGGGTGGTGAGACGATATTGGCCAGTGACACAGGAGGGAGGCCCGTTGGGGGCTTCTAAGAGAGAAGTTGCCCCTGAGTGAGGACCACGAAAAGCCAAATGTGACTGAGAAAGCGTGTAGCCCAGTTGCCATGGGTGGCCTCTGAGGGCACCGAAGGGAATGGGCCTTGGTCTGAAGGCAGAGCCATAGAGAGCAGGGCCGAGGGCGAAAAAACCCCAGGTTCGGACCAGTGCCGCTGAGCTGTGAAGCAAGGATGGAACCTTCCCTTCCTCTTCCAGTTTCGCAAACTAAAAGTCCTTCTTGTTTTAATCATTTTAACAGAGTTTTCTGTTACTTTTAGCTTAAGCCACTCCAGCTGAAAATGTACTTTCTCCTGGAGAACCATTCAAATTCTCCAAGTTTCCCCTACTGTGGTTTTCTGATAGGCATTGATTGTGTTCATATTTATAACATACACAATTAGAAGAAACTCTTCCCTTTGTCTTATCTTATTAGTTTCTTAAAGGGGCATAATCTGCCATAAGAAAAAATATATATATTTAAAAAAAATATGTATATATATTTTCTCCTCACTTGAGGACATGCTTATTGATTTTAGAAATAGGGGAAGGGAGGGAGAGAAACATCGATCAGTTGCCTCTTGTACATGCTCCCACCAGCAACTGAACATGCAACCTAGGCTTGCACTCTGACCAGGAATTGAACTCGCGACCTTCTGGTTTATGGAACAATGCTACAACCAACCAAGCCACACTGGCCAGGGCAAGAATACTGTATTTTATTGGGAAATAAATGTTAATAGGCCAAATACAAATGGAGCAACGTTTACAGTTCTGTCCAAGAGACATTCCTTTGGCATCTCTCCAAAGGAAAACTTTTTGGGGTTGACACAGCGCTTTCATTTGTCATTCTGGAGTATGGACTCACGCCAGCCAGTGAGCAGCTTTGGGGAAGGGCAAGGAAGTGCACAGCAGTACGCAGAGCCTTGCTAAAAAGTGACAGACCTTTCCACTGCTGTAAGCACAATGAAACCACAGTCTCAAATGTCACATGAACTTCATTTGTTCTTAAAACACTGTATGTCTGCAAGGACCGCTACACTGTTACTAGCCACCTTCTTCCCTACCAAGGAAATGTGGTACTTTGGGTTGGGTGTGCAGTAAACGATATTCAAAAACAGTTACTCGTAAAGAAATATCAACAATACTGATTCCAATATGCATATACAATGCTAAATTTCAAATATTTTAATATTTCATAAAATGTTTTTTGAGATGAGACTTAAATAACATAAAAGTAACTATTTAGAAGTGAAGAATTCAGTGACATTGAGTACATTCAAAATGCTGTGCAACCAGCACCTCTACCCAGTTCAAAAACATTTTCATCGCTCTGAAAGAAAACCCCTGCTCCTCAAGCAGTGGCCCCCCGCCCCCACCCCGCCCGCCCGCCCCCAGCCCCCAGCGACTGGTAATCTGCTTTCAGTCCCTATGGATTCCCCTGTTCCGGATATTTCACATAAGTGGAATCACACAATGTGTGACCTTTCGCATCTAGCTGCTTTCACTTAGCATAATGCTTTCAAAGTTCATTTCATAGTATTTTAATAAACTTAAAAATTGTGTCAGATGGAGTGTTGGTTTTAGAACTCCTTGGGAAGAAGTCCCCGGTACAGCTATAGAGACTCTGAATAGACCCAAACAAGAGAAATAATTTTAGACAAAGTGAAAGGCTTCGGGTCACAAAGCTCAACTATACAAACACAGAGTAAGAGTGTACTGGGTAAACAGCACCAGCCGGGAAAAGGACTTTAAAAGGGTGTGTGGGAAAGGGAGTGATCTGCCGCAAACACGTCAATAACACTGAAATCCCAATAAGTAGTGTGTAAGTGCATAGTATTTTACACACGTTTCTGTAAATTTGAATTATTTCACAATAAAACATTTAAAACTTTTCACAGTGTAAGTGGTTTTCTTTGCTAATAATAAATTCAGTATAAGAAAAGGTATCATATTCTCCAACATTCTAACATAGCATTCGATGCCATGGGTGGAAGTGCAGTGCTCCTGCCCTGAGCGAGGAGCCCCGGGCTTTGCAACCCCCGTCTCACGTTAGGAACTGGGCGCCTGTGCTCACTGGTGATGGGCACCGGCCTTCAGAAGGACACAGAAAAGCTCAAGACCATCAAGACAGATGAGATGAAGGTGTTTTAAAGAACTATTTTGCCACCCAAGAAAGCTGAGTAAGAAGAGGAAACGGGACGAAGCTTTGGAAGTTTTAAATATTTGAAAAGGAGACGAGGTATGTTCTGTTCTGGCTCAGAGGACAGTATTGCAGGAGAGCATATCTGGCTCAGTACAAAGACCTTCAACCAGCCATTCGGCAACAAGCAGTGTGCCCCAAAAGGGAAAGCTCTCTGGCGCTAACAATGGTCAGAGAGCTGGGTCACGCCCTGAACACCTCTGCTTCCCAGCCCCTGCATCAGCTGGCAGGGATTTTAGCCTGCGTAGACACAGGGGCCCCAAGGTTTAGAAGGGCTCTGGATTTGCTTTAATATTCTGCTGCTACCCTTTGAAACTTCGCATAAATTTTATTTATTTTTAAAGATTGTATTTATTTATTTTTAGAGAGAGGAGAATGGAGGGAGAGAGAAAGAGAAACATCAATGTGTGGTTGTCTCTCGCATGTCTCCTACTGGGGACCTGGCCCACAACCCAGGCAAGTGCCCTGACTGGGAATCGAACCAGCAACCCTCTGGTTCGCAGGCCGGTGCTCACCAGCTACACCAGCCACACCAGCTAGGGTGAAACTTCTTATTTATTTTAGAATGAAGGACCCTGCACTTTCATCTTGCACTGGGTCCTGCAGATTATGTAGCCGATTCTGTGTACAGCTACAGAAGAAACTCTTATCTGATGGAGGTGGCAGCAACATCTGACTGTGTAATGTGAAAAGGCAGTTTAAGCAAGGGAACATAAAACTGTGATGCAAATAAACCTTAAATTTAATGTCTTAATTGAAATCATATTAATTGTGACGCAGGGCCAAGGCCATTTAAAACGCCCTAGATTTTAAAAATCTCTCCATTTTTAAGGTTGTCTTTTCCATCCCTAATTTAACAACTGTTTGTGTTTAACTATCTGCCTTCATCGTTAGATTTCCTAGAGCATACTACTTGTTTTTCTTTTTTAGAAACAACTCATTTTTGAACTCATGTTTCATCAATTATTTAAACGATATAATTTTAATAAGCTCTAAGCCTGCATAAACAAATTAGGGAACAAACTCCCATTGAACGCAGACCACACCTGGTGGGAACAGACACGGGGGTGCATTGGGAGACACACGAGAGTGTCGTTTCTTGGCAGCGAGCCGCCTACGTGCCCCAGGCACCATCCATGTGTTTTTCACAGGGAACTGACAGCATCACTTGATTTGGTGGGTCAAGTTCATGGGGGCTGGCTAGTCCCCTGTAAAAATCTAGGCTTTTTGCATTGCCTTCTGTATGGGTTGTCCTGTTCAGGCCGATGAGCACAGCCACATGCCCATGGGAAAAACTGTGAGCTTCCTTGAGATAGGGGTGTAAACTCCCTGAAGCTAACAGACATTTCTGTCGTCAAGCATCAGAGAAAGAGGGAGGTCTTCAGTGACGAAACCAGGTGAGAGGGAAAGAGGTAGATCACTGGCTAAGGAACCAGAGCTCAAAAGGTGAGCCTCAGGAGGACAAAGGAATTCCCACTTCTCTCAGGACCTCTCCTCTCAGGACACACAGCACACACATGCTCGCATCTCCCCTGGGCAGGAAGAAAAGGTGATTTCAGCCACAGAAAAGCAGGCAGAACACCTGACAAGGAGGTGCCCCTGGCATGCCCTCTGAGCTGAACACAAGTAAGCTGTTTGGTAGGACCCAGTTACCTAGTTCTGAGTGTCTGTTTTCATTTTGTTGTTTTTGTACCACTTCCGAGCACTGCTGGGGCCAGAGCAGCAACAGGACAAAGCAAGCCCGCTGCCAGCAGGGAGGAGGCCAAGGCAAACACGGTCAGTCTTAGGGACTCCAGTGCTTCGGTGGGTCGCTCTCCCCGTGTGCAGTCTCCGCCTCTGCCTCCACTCCTGCCTGGACCTGAGCCTCCTCGTGTTTGGGGAAACCACAGGCTGCCTTCCCTTGTCTGACCGGCATTTCATAGAAGAAATCTTACTTTGGAAAGGACGCCAGATGAACTGACTCCAAAATAGGAAGAGGAAATCACCACCACTTACTCGGTGCCTTAGAGCCCTGCCGTTGCCCTCACCACTCCGTGAAATCGACAGACTCAAAACAGCTCTACGGGGGGTCAGTCCAGGGGTAAAGAAGAAGGGAGGCCCAGAGAGATTAAGTAACCTCCAAAGTCACATCCATTAGTGGTCAGAGCGGGGATCCGAACCTGCGTCTGATTCAAAAGCCGGGACTCCTTCCCTACACTTCAAGGTCTCCTCCACGGGTTTTAGACTTTGAGAGTCTAAGAAATAAGATGGGGAATGTTTTGTCAGCTTAATCACAAAAAGCAGTAAACAACGTGGAAAGCCATGTGGCCATTCAAGAGACATATAAAAAATGATTGTGCTAAAATGTACCAATAACCAATCGATCTGAAATCAGTTTTTGAAATAACTACAGGAGATGTCAGCTAATGGAGCCCATGTAGTAATAGAGCTTACACAGAGTCCTTATAGTGATTTCTGTCTTTTTTCCTAGAAACACAGTGTTGCATAAAAAATAAAGCCTATAAAGAGAGGGTATAAAAAGGAATGACTAGCACTACCAGGGAGCTTTGCTAGGTTACAGCACTCTAGAAACCACGACTGTGAGAAATGCAGTCCCGGCCCTCCATCTAGTTCCCCAGAACGAAGGCAGGCTAACCGAGAACCTAGTTTCCTCCGCCCGCATTCTGAACGCGAGGCGCTGAGGACGCCTGCTTTGACTTGGGTAATTAGAGTCTTACTCCCTAAAAGGAAATTCACTAAATTCAACTGCAATTAATGACTTTGAAATGACAAGTGTTACCTTAACCCACACTATAATTTGTATGGGAATAATAAGGCAATATTATGAAATGGAGAATATACTCCATTTTCTTTGAGTATATATTAATATAGAGAAAATGCCTGCAATTAATGTCCAAATTTTGGCATTTCTAGGAATCCTAATTTTCTTTTGATACAATAATTGGATTCGGAATTATTGGAAGGTATCTCTGAAGTTCTCCTGGTCTCCAAACATTAAAACACAAGTCACTTTCCAATGTCCTTGAATTTAAATGAACCTAGAATGCGGAAACATCATTTCGGCTTTTATTTTTCCAGTCCCTCAGGCCCACTGTCTTGTCCTTCTGTGGTTCCTGCTCCCCTCACTCAACCAGGACTCAAGGCCGGGCAGCAAATGAGTCTGAGCCCACATACACTGCCTATTTAGATGATCAGAAGGAATGAGGCTAAAGGAGGCATTCACTTCTCTTCTTTGATTGCAAAAACGGAAGGGAAGGTACAAGATTTATACTTCACCCACAGAGAGATTCAACTGAAATTGAATGACAAGGACTTAGATTTCACAAGGCATGATGGCAAATGGCTATTCACAAGGTCCTGCACTATCTGGCCCCTGCTTCCAGCCTGGCCTTACATTTCCGGTTACCCCCTCCTCATTCACCTGTTCTGGACATGCCGGCCACCTTTTCCAAAGTGTACTATCTTTGCACGCTCTGTGCCTCTGCCCAGCACGGCCAGGCTAACTCTAAGACTTCAGGCAGATGTTTCTCCCTCAAAGGGTGACCCTGCGCTTGAGTCCAACTGAGGACCCCCTGTTTATTACCATCTTTATGGTCCTGTTTTTCCTTTAAGCACTTCTCACTATTTGTAATTTCACTTATACCTGTGCATTAATTTACCTAACGCCTGCCTTTCCTGTTAGACTGGACACTTCCTGGGGAGGCAAGAACCCTGTCTGCTTTGTTCACCTGGCGTGCCTCTGGGTGACTAGATACTTCACTCACTGAATAAATGGAGCAGGGCAGCTCCGGGGCCTGGATGACAAGGTGTGGTAGAGGGCCCTTTTGACCACTTCTGCAATAAAGCAAGTACCACCCTGGCTCACCTGGAGAAGGAAGCGGCTCGGGACACTGTGCAAGCGGCACCACCGTTGTGGGCACGGGTCCCTCATGCTGGTGGCTGACCTGGGTGAGCCATTTTCCCAGCAGTCTCTTGGGCAGGGAACACAGTGGGCCTGGGAAGCCTACCACATGGTAACCAGCACTGATAAAATGACTTAAGGACACATCCTTTTGGGGACTCCCAGTATTATTCCAGGGGAGTATCTCTTATAATTGGCTAAGGACTATTTAGTCAGCAGACATTTGAACAGCATGAGCATCTTAGATTATATCAAAAAGCCTAAACTGTTATATTTAATTATTGCTAATTAACCATATGAAACCATTTTAGAGTTATATTAAGTGCAGAGTTCTATATTTTTGACATCAATAATCCATCCTGGAAAAAAAAACAAAAATTAATTTCTCATACCATTTCTTACCTAATAACAATCTTCATAAGCACTAAATAGAAAAGACAATTTTTAAAGGAAATCTGGAGAGCTCCAGCAAGTCTACTGTGCCAGCAGCTGAGAACCCATTAGTCAGAATAATCTATAGCAATTTTTTACTTCCCAAGAGTAGTGCTGTCTAAATCAAGTCCCTTAATCTGTATTCTACCTTTCTATTAGATGTTAAATTTCTAGTGTATGCCATTCTTACCTTATCTCTCAGTTCCACTGACAACTACAAGCATTAGAAGCAAAGCAGTGAGAAGGATATGTGAGGAATTAATAGTCAGCTCACAGGGAGGGAGAGCAAGCCTAGTGCCTAAGCAATTTTCAAGTCCTTTCCTGTCCTTCTGACCCCGCATATCACAGACAGATGAGAGAGTGTAGAGACTTGGCAGCAGAATTCTGACCCCAGACCCCTCCATCCAATGAAGAAATGAGTCATGAGAACGCTGAGTTTCTGAAGACCCTGGTAACAATCACAAACTGGTAAGAAGTCTCAAAATCTGCTATAAATTAGCCCTCCTGGGGTCTATTACTGAAAAGATACTTTAAATCTCCTACCTTCATTTCAACTAACAAACTTCTCATGGCTGACTAAGTTCCCTAAGGGTGAAGATTAAAGTATTTTGCTATTAAAAATTAGACAAAAAAAAATTATGCCTGCCAGTTTAATGGACAGGTCCTTCTTTACTTTCTGCCACGTGTATCCTGGCCAGAAGGCGTACAGAGCCAGGCCCAGGAGTTTGCGCCCACAGCTCTCCAAGTGCTTTCCTGACTGCAGATTCCGGCTGGATGGATCTGCAGCTCATCTGACATGGAATCCTCCCGGAAAACCGGCTTTAAGGAATGCCTGCCCCGAGTTACAGTGCGGTGGTTCCTTCTGCAACACATTACCTCAAGAACAAAACTGGACGCAATGGAAAGGACATGTTTCTCAAGCGCATGACCACGTAGGGCCTCTCCTGCCTTCAAATGAACCTGGGTTAAGCATTCTTATATCCTTTGGGGATGCTAAAGTTAAGGAGTGTAAAAATGAGGAAGCAGGTTTTCTGAGGGTTGGCCAAAAAGTCTTCTTTGTTTTTTAAAAAATGGTAACCAAATGCAAGATACAGGGTCAAATTTAAGATTATAATTAGACATGAAGCCAAAAACAGTGATAAGCCTATATTGCATCAAAAATGTTAACCTAATTTTGTTTCTTTACTTTAGAATTTTTTTTAATTTGGTAAACCAGGAGTTGTATTTTCTGTTATATAAGGCAGTGACTTCTCTTTTATCTCACCTAATAGAGTGTAGAAAAAAAAATCAAAACAGCAGAGAAATTTGATTTGGGATTAGATCCACCTATCAATCTATTAACAAGCACAACTGGGCATCTACATATGTCTACGATATTGTACTACTAATGGAATAGTTAAAATTCAGGTAAGCCTGGAGATTTCTGGAGTGGGCGAACACACGCATGCATACACATGCGTGTGCACTGTAACCACAGCCAAAGACAGAGCAGTCTTCTAACAGGGCAGACTGTTCAGGAAAAGAGCCATTTAATTTAAATCCTACATACCTGGTAGTGTTACGAAAATGTATATTATAAGAAAGACTAGGTTTCCTGAAGCAGACAAACCTACTTTACTGCAAAGATATTCTCTCGTTACATATAGGGAACCAGTGACTTGGGGTTTATTGTAATTCTGCAGTCAGAAAGTTTGGCTGGACTGAGTGTAATCTTAAGGCATATCTGATTCTAGAGTTAAAAGGAAGATTATAAATTAAAACAGAAGAATTTAAAGTAATTGAGAAAAGCGAGACTCTATTGACTTAGTGAATATCTAAGACGAATGTACTAGCTAAACTCTGGTTTCATGCAAGTGAAATTAAATATGGATTAAACAGGAGTCTAGCTATCGCAATGGTCTCGAAGAGGATCCATAACTCCTGACTAAATAAAAAGTGACAAAGTTAATTAGAAAACCAGGGCTTACAGTGTGGTTTACCGCTGCACTGATTCATAATCATGTAACACAGAAACTGAGAACATCTTTGGGGAAATTACAGATGTTATCTTATGCTTTTTAGAACTTCCTGGAAATAACATTTGCTCATATTTGGAAAGCTAATTTTGAATTAACTCCTACCCCTCAAAAATCAGAATGTCTTTATAAATAGTTCTGATCCAGATAGTCAACCATTTGCCATTAGAACTAAGAGTATAAGTAAGTGCAGGGGGCTGCGGGAGGAGCAGGGGCTAGGGCTGGCAGTGGGTTCAATCACAGGAGTGGGCCGCTTATTTTAGCTTATGACATGCTTTGCTAGGAAAATTTTTCTTCTGTTTAATTGCCTTGAATCTGGGGGGGTCAGGGGGATATGGTCACCATATTATAAAAATCATGCTCTTAAAACAAGAATTATATTTTACTTTCATTCATCCATCTTTCTGTTGCAACTGAATAAACTTAACATATATTATTAACCCTTAGACCATTAATATCAACTTAATGAGGGGGGAGAGAGACAGATGGGGCAGGGGAGAGAGAAGGAACATGCATGCGCACAGCAGAGAGCGGGTTCTGCACAGGTCCTCAGGCCTTGTCCTCCGCATCTCGCAAGCAGCTCTTCGGCTGTTCACACAGCAGCGTGGCGTGTGATTCTATCACCTCTCTGCAGAGTTCCACCGCTTTAACGCATCCAAAAATGGTAGTTTTGCATTTTTACAGTAGATAGTCTAGGCTATCGTTTGTAAGTATTTTAGAGTAACTGTTTACTAATTTGTTTTTGTTTTTCTTTTTTTATTTTGTTGTTGTAATTTTTAATATTCAAATTAATATTAAATTTTCTTATTTAGGGAATAAATACCTCAATAAAGACATTTTTAAAGGAAAAAAAGATATTTGGGGAACCAGGAGAAGTGGCACATTTTTGAAAATGGTAACCCTGTGCCACATTAAACTGTTTGATATTTATTTCTGCTAAAAATAGATAAGAAAAGTAATCAGTATAGGGCTCTCAAGCCACTTCTAGTTCCCAATGCCCTAGACTATTAAAATTAACATACAGACAACTTTTATCAGAAATCACTTGACTGTATTTACTGATATCATTCAACTAACCCCAAGCCTGTCTAAGCCCAGAAAGGGCTTCTTAAGAGTTTTCTTCCTTCAAACAAAACTCCCCCAAAATACAAAACTGTCACTATTTTAAAATCATAGTACAGTTGTATAAGAGACACTATTTTGTATATGAAAGTTTTTCTCCAGTGAATTTCAACCTCAGTAAACATCACAGCATAAACACTGAACTGAATATAAGAGAGAGAATATGTTCACTCTTTTCCAAGCCTTTCGCTGTAAGACTGCACTGCTGATCCATAAATCCTGGACCACTCACGACTGACTTAAGCATCCTGACTGTAGCCAAGGGAACAAAGCACTGCACACAACCAGCCATATGCTCATGAATGAGCGAAGATTCTGTTGCTGGCGTATGCTGGAACCCGAAGATACTTTGCTGTTATATAGAAATATAAACACCGAAGGCCACCTGCAGGGTCTATGGCACCCTGAGCAGCAACAGCAGTTTTAATAAAAACTGTGATGGCTCGTTACAGTAGAAAAGTCTACCAGTGATGATGCTCTCACACACATCTACTCCACTTACACACACACGATTTTAAAAAGTCACCTGGCACACTTTTAAAATAAACTCCTAAAGAGAGAAGAGAATCAAGTAAAGTAAAAAACCAAAGGAAAACAGCAAAACTAGAAGATACAGATGATAAAATGAGCTAAAACAGTCTCCAAAGTTTACTGTAAGCAGAAACTAAAGAAGTGGCCACAGATATTCTCTTGTGTATAAGGATCACCTAGATGCTCATTCAAAATGCAGATTTCCACACTCTATGTCAAGACTCCCAGAGTCTATGGTTCTAGGATGGAACCCAGAAATGTGTGTGTTTATAAGGACCCAAGATCAGATTCTGATGCAGGCATCTCACAGTCCAAACTGAGACAAACACTGTAACTTCAGCAAGCACCAGAGGACACCAACCACACTTCCTTCCCAAGAGGCAGGATTCAAAAGGCATGCGGAAAGTCAATTTGGGAGGGAGGAAGGGGAGGAAGTACAGGAGGGAAGGAGGGAAGGAAGGAAGGAAAAGAGGGGCAGAGAGAGAGAGGGAAAAAAACATCAATCACAGTGAATTACTCTTCGGCTTTGAGAGCGTGCAACTATTTGTACTGTCCAAATCATTGATTCGTGAACTATTCCAGTATTCACTTTACTAGATGGAATTAAAGGCATTCGTCGATGCACAGGCTAAGCATTAAGTGCCTACGTGTGGCAAGGATGGTGAAGAACAGAATAAAACAGAAGACGGGCCTGCTGTAAAGGCGCTCTCAGCCTCCACACACACAGAGAACAGGCACTAGGAAGGACAGTTGGATGAAAGCCATGTGCCACTAAAAAAGGTAAAAATACAGTTCTCTGACATTCAAGACAAAAAAGACGTCCTCCAGAATCTGTTAGGGAGAGGGCAAGCGTCAGAGAAGGCTTCATAGAGGTGGCATTCATGGTGAATCCTGAAGGGCAGACAGGTGTCAACAGAACTGCCCATGAGCAGTGGAAGAGCACACCAGAGACAGGGACCGTACCTCAGACGTCACTGACCGACTTTATGAGGACATCTACAGCTAATGTCAGCTTCCAGTGCAGTGATCACTAGTCAGCTGGGCTCCGAATCCATCCGAGGAAAATTATACAAATGAATGCAGAAACACAGCTCCCTTGTCAGGAAATAGAAATGCCAACATCTGGTTCTAAACTCCCCTTGAAGGGGAAAAAATAGACATATGTTATTACAAAGCCAGGAAATGGTGATATAAAAACTGAGCAAAGAGCAGTTGGTAGGACTTCTCTGGAAGGCAGCTGCCAGGGGGCTTCCTCTCCCTCGTTCACTCACTGCAGCGCCCTGGCCCCTGGGCGGGGTGATGCAGATGGGAGCTCAGCAGCTTTGCAGGAGTTAGTGGGCAGGCCAGGCCACTAGGAAAACACCTACAGGTGTTCCTTCCTTTTTTTGACGTTCTAATATTTATTCAAGAGAAACTAAAAAATATTACATACCACAAAGCCTAAACAGAATTCAGAACTTTGGTGGTTTTTTGTAGATGAGTTTTGTTTTTCTCCCCTGTGCTTCTATTGCAGAAGAAAACTTCTGATTGGTGTTTTTTCACTGGGGGGGGGGCGCAAAGAAAGTAGTTTCTCTGCTGCCTCACTGTATCAGTCCTCCTTGGGATCCATCCCTCTTTGAAACAATGGGAATGGGGACTCAGATGGGTCAGTCCACATGCACTTGGCAGACATCTCAGCTTGGCAAGACAAGTCAATTCACACACACACATCAGGAAGTTTTGTATCTTGCAAAGTTCACTAATTTTTTTTAAACCAACACACACCCAGGAGGCCTCACCAACCTTAACAGTTTCCATTTTATACAAGGCCTAAAAACGTTTCCTGTCTCTTCCCAGGGTGGTGCTGCATTTAAGCATAACTGAAGGAGGTTTATGATTTCAGTAAAAGGAGACTAGTTTTCCCTCCCCAAAATGTGCCTTCTGGGAAATTGATTTTAAGCTGGTTATTGTGAAACAAAAGCCTCGGGAAGAGCCTTTGACCTTCCCCCTTTCCCGCCTAAGAGGCTAAGACGGAAAGACCTCCCCGGGGAAAGGAATCGTAGCTTGCCCACCTCAGCATTAGATAGGAAGGGTCCCAGCAGAGGCCCTGCTGGACTGACCTCAGCATCCCATGGTTTCCAGGTTGCCTCGCAGGAATTTGTTCAACCACATGTTCAGCTCTGTCTTGGCTACCTGTAAACTGCCTATTTCCCCTTTGAAATCCTAGAGCCCCACCCTTTTTTCCTTGGTCCATATGGCATATAAGCCTCAACTGCCCAACGCATTTCGTGTCTCATTCATGTGGCTCCCCTGGACGGGCATTCATATAACAAACTTTGCACATTTTCTCCTGTTAATCCGTTTCTGTCAATCTGATTATTAGCACAGTCAGAAGAATTTAGAAGGTGGGAGGAAAACTATTTTTTAGCCCCTAAAGAGTCTATAACCACGGCACTGAATTTCTACACTGCTCTGCTCCCGCACGAAAGCAATCACTCCGCGTCACTGCACCAGGGCCTTCTCAAGCCAAACTCTGCTCTGCAGCAGTGCCCACGCCCAAGGCAGGTCACCCTGGAGCTGGCTGCTGAAGGGGTTTTTGTAGCGTTTGCTCCATTATAGTAAAAGTCATAACACTCACTGCTCCGTAACATACACTGTTGCTTTTTATCAGGGTTTTCGCGTTGCCTTAAGCATTTACTCCAATTCAAGAGAAAATTCTAATGGAAAAAAAGATTTTAACCTATTTAAATGTTACTTCTTTTATAGTATGAAAGCTGAAAAAAAATGCACATACCAAAAGAAATCACTCAGACCTGTATAAGCCAATGTTCTAAGCTGAATTGGATTTTTCATGCATAGCTTTTGTCCATTGAATGCACTTCACATTTATAAATGCTACTGGATTTCTGCACTATTGAAAAGTAAGATTCTTAAAACACTGGAATCCTATATTCCACGTAGCCTGTTTCTAAGGTAAATGTTATGAGAGATCTGTGTATTTCACAGTGGAGTTGATCTCTGACAAGTGTCTATGGAGTAACGCCCTAAGTGGGAAACGCACGGGCTGGGGCACTGGGAACACAGCAGTTAACAAAGCAGGTAAAAACCCTGGCCTTCCAGAGACTTATTTTCAATGGAAAACGTAGTATATTGAACAAAATAAATACATGAAGCACAGAACCTACTAGATGGAGAGAGATTAGGTAAAATATTAGAGTAAAGGAGGCAGGTAGAGAGTTGGGGGTAGGTGGTGGCTTTAATTATCCTGGGCAGGGAAGGCCCTGTTGAAGCAGGATTTAAGCACCAGGAGATACACAGATGTACCCAGGGAAGGAGCATCCTGCAGAAGGAACAGGAAGTACAAAAGCCAGAGCGGCTGGGGTAGAATGAGTGAGGAGGAGAGGAAGAGAAGAGAAGGTGTGGGAAGTGACAGGGGACAGATCCTGTAGGGGATGGAAAGCCGTGAGAGTTTTATTTAAAGCATTAATGTGATCCGGCTTATTTTCCTTGAGACATAATTCACATGTTTCAAGGAAAGTAATTCACCCTTTTAAAGCGCACGATTCACTGGGCTTTAGCATAGTCAGAAGGTTGTGTAAGCATTACATTTCTAATTCCAGAACATCTTCACTGCCCCCTGTGGAAACCCAAACCCACTGAGGGCCACTCCCCTTTCCTACCTGTCCCTCAGGCCCTGGCAGCCACTAATCTACTTTCTCATTCTACGGGTTTCCATATTCTGGTCACTTCATCTAAACAGAATGACACTATGTGGCCTTATATATGTGACTTATTCTTTTTTTGCATCTCTCTGGTTGCTGAGATGGGAGAGGGCTGAAGGGAGGCAGGGACAGAAGCAGGGAGACCCGAGAAGAGATGAATGCAGTAATTCAGCTGAGAGATAAGAGGGCTTTCGAACAGGAGAGGAAGCAAGGTGGTGAGTAATGGCTGGGTCACAGGTCCACTCACATAAGCTGGATTCGGGGTAAGAAAGAAAGGAAAAATAAGGACAACTCATAGGTTTGGGGCTGCAGCACCTGAAAAGATGGAGCTGACATCAACCTAGAGGGCAAGGGTATTGGAGGGGCAGGTTCTAAGGAAACCCAGGGCCTGGGTTTTGGAGATGTTAATTAAATCCGGGATGCCTATGAGCCTCTTAAGTGCAAATACGAAACAGTGAGCTGGATGTGAGCCTGGGATTCAAAAGAGAGGTGTGAGTTGGAGGTGTAAATCTGGGAGATAGATAATGAGAGGCATTAATTCCATGAAACTAGATGGAATTGTCAAGGACTAAGGGATTAGAGAAAAGGGAGGAGATCCAAGGAAAGAGTCCTTGCTTGACAATATTCAGAGGTGAGAGAAATGGGAAGGAACCAACCAAGAAGACTAAAAGGGAAACACAAGAATGATGGGAGAACAAAGAGAGAATACAGTCTTAAAAATCAAATGAAAAAACTTGTCATGGCGGAGGGCACTGTCAATTGTGCCCAGTGCCACTGACAGGCCAAGCAAGATAAGAATAAGCATTAACCCCTACATTTAGGGGCATGGCAGTCATTCACAGGCCACTTGACTTCTCCCTCCACGCTAGCCACACCTTTGCGTTCATGTCACCTGCCAGGCAGTGCTTACCACGACATGGCTTTGAAAGAACAAGTGGTGTGGACACAGGAGGTCAAGGACTGACTGGAGTAGGTTCAAGAGACATGGTAGGAGAGGAACTGAAGTCGGGGGGCAATTCTTCTGAGGAGGTTAGCTATAAGGGGGGGAGAGGCAAGAGGGGACGTAAGAAATAAAAAATATATTCATATGCTGGTGGGACAAATTCAGTATGAGGGAAAGGGATGACAAGGGAGGGAGCAAAGAATCACTGAGATAGGTGAGAGGAGACAGAATTAAACACATTTTATGTCTGTCAAGTAGTCAACAACTAAATAAAATCACCCACTGCTGCAGGAAAATCAAATAAGGAATCCAAGCTACTTTTCCCCCCAGGAGACACAGAAATGACCATCATTTAAATTTATCTGAACCTATTTTTCAAGGCTGAAGATATCAGACTAATTGTATAGTGTCAGGGTTATACTCCGGGCTTGGAGTCCAAAGATCCAAGTTAAAGGACCATAACACACTGCAATATCCCAGAACTTCTTTTGACCTCCCTTTTTCATCCATAAAATACTGATATGGTATAAGAAAGTGGTCCAGTTCCATTTTTTTTTGCACATATATGCTCAGTTTTCCCAGCACCATTTACTGAAGAGACTGTCATTCCCCCACTGTCTATTCTTGCCTCCTTTGTTGTAGATTAACTGACGATATAAACGTCAGGGATATAAAAGCTTGCTTTACTTATGAGCTCTCTTTTCTGTTCCACTGATCTGCATCTCTTTTGTGTTAGTACTATCCTGCTTTGAGGACTATCATTCTGTAGTATAGTTTGAAATCAAAGACTGTGACACCTCCAACTTTGTTCTTTTTCTCCAAGGTGTCTTTGGCTATTGAGGGTGTTTTGTGGTTCCATATAAATTTTACAGCTATTTCTGGCTGGTGTGGCTCAGTAGATTGAGTGCTGGGCCAGCAAGCCAAAGGGTGGCTGGTTCAATTCCCAGTCATGGCACATGCCTGCATTGCAGACTGGTCCTCAGTAGGGAGTGCTAGAGAGGCAACCACATATTGATGTTTCTCTCCCTCTCTTCCCCTCTCTCTAAAATATAAAATAAAATAAATTTTAGGGCTATTTTTTCCTAGTTATCTGAAAATTGCCATTGGTATTTTGATAGGGATTGCAGTGAATCTATAGACTGCTTTGGGCAGTATGGACGTTTTAACAATATTAATCCTTCTAATCCATAAAGTCAGCATATCCTTCCATTTACTTGCGTTGTCTTCAATTTCTTTCGTTAGTGTCCTATAGTTTTCAGAGTATAGGACTTCCACCTCCTTGGTTAAATTTAATCCTATTTTATTCTTTTTGATGCAATTGTAAGTAGAACTGTTTTCTTTCTTTCTCTTCCTGATAGTTTATTATTAGTGCATAGAAATGCAACAGATTTCTGTATCAAACTAAAAAGCTTTTGCACAATGAAGGAAATCATCACCAAAACAAAAAAACAACGTACTGAAGGGAAGAAATATCTGCAGACTGTATATTCAATAGAGGGCTATCGTCCAAAGTATATTAAAAAATTCATACAATGAGTAATCAAAAACAATTAAAAAATGGGCAGAAGACCTGAATAAATATGTCTTCAAAGAAGACATACCAATGGCCAATAAACATATAAAAAGATGCTCAACATCACTATTCACCAAGGAAATGCAAATCAAAACCACAATGAGCTATCACCTCATACCTGTCAGAATGGCCATCATCAAAAAGTTAAACAACTGTTGGTGAGGACGCAGAAAAAGGGAACCCTCGTGCACTGTTGGTGGGATCCTAAAGCAGGGCAGAGGCTGTGAAAAACAGCATGGAGGCTCCACAAAGCATTAAAAGCAGAACTACCACGGCCCAGTGATTCCACTTCTAGAAGAAAACAAAAACACCACTTCAAGAAGCTACATGCACTACTATGCCCACTGCAGCATTATTTACAATGGCCAAGATATGGAAGCGACCTAGGTACCCATCAATAGAGGACTGTAAAAAGAAGATGCTGTTTCTACAGAAAATAATACAGTAATTAATAAGCAGTAATACAAGAATAAACTGTGTTTCATGTACTCATAACCGTAAACCTACTTTTGCCCTACCCTGTATGTGGAACCTAAAAAAAAACAAACTAAAACAGAAACAGACACAGACATAGAGAAGAAACTACTGTTTGCTGCACAGGAGTGGCGGGGACTGGGTGGAGGAGGAACGAGGCACACACTTCCAGTTATAAAATGAGCCAGTCACGGGCGTGTGACGTGCAGCACAGGGAGGAGAGCCTATACTACCGTCAGACCTGCACACGGTGGCAGCTGGTGACAGGGCTTGCCGTGGTCACAGTGCAAGGTGCCGGGGACACATGTGGGCTTGCTATGTTGCACACCTACAACTCATGTAATACCACAGGTCAGCGCGACTCTAATAAAGATTAAAAATAACCAAGAGCAACCATAACAACCACAACAAAAAACCCTCAACAACCAAATAAAATCCTCTAGTTTGGAGTCAACTGAGCATGGGGCAAATACAGGCACACCAAATCTGACCGTAGGACCTGAAGCAAGACCGTGCTTAAAGAATGATGTACGTAACCTACTATCTTTTCATGAATCTTCTTCATTCTCCATGTTCCCTACCACCTTCCAGGATCAATTCAAATCAATATTTATTTGATCCTCAACTTCTAGCCCAATAGGCGACATTAACTGTTTAGAAGAAGCTTTTTTGACGATTATTTTCATCTATTATTTTACCTAGGAACTGTTAACATAAAGAACTGTGATATGGAATTTATAGTAGATACAAAAGTTGAACTGACCTTTCTATTCAGCTCAGAAAACTTAGCTAAAAACTCTGTTTGCCATGAGAGCTCACAAGATTTTAAAGTGTGAAAGAAAGAACACATAAGGAGACACACACTCTCCTTTAAAGTCCCTCACTATCTCCTCATACACACACCACGTGGCAGAGGAATCAGAACTACCTGTTGAAAGCAATGAGTACACTTCATATATAATAATGGGAAAAAGCTTCATTTTTTCTAATCACAAAGATATTTTTGTACTCTTACATTTATGACATTGTTTGTATATCAATAATATGCAAACAACTAGTATCTAATATAGATATTAGTTCTTTAGCCAGAATTCCAATCTCCCACTGAAAGCTCAGTTACAGTGGTGGTACTTCGGCGGTCATCCTTAATTCATTCCGGAACGCGTGACGAGGGCCGAGACCAATGAGCACCGAACTGTTCCCGAGCTACCACGAGATGATGTGCTGACCTCGATTTCATTGTGAGAGGGGGCTCAGAGTGGACAGCAAGTGGAGTGCTGAAACGGTTTTTTTTCCCCCAGTTAAAATGTGACAAGTACAGAGTTTGACAAGTTCTGAAGCCGACAAGTACTGAGGTATGACTGTACTCTGATTTAAACAAAATAATTCACTTTATAATGATCTATGTTACAGAGTTTCCAGGGAGAAACTATTCTGATGGGTGAGTGTATCTTCAAGCTCCCTCTCAGTCACACACTCCAGCACTACTGGGGAAGGACTTGCTTTTGAGTAAGTGATGTTTCTTAGTTAAAACATATCACTTAAGGGGCTCAACTCATTTCAAGCATTGCTTTTGATTTGAATTTTTTTTAAAGATTTTATTTATTTTTAGAGAGAGGAGAAGGGAGGGAGACAGAGAGGGAGAGAAACAGCAATGTATGGTTGCCTCTCACATGGCCCTCACAGGGGACCTGGCCCGCAACCCAGGCATGTGCCCTGACCGGGAATCGAACCGGGACCGTCTGGTTCCCAGCCTGCGCTCAATCCACTGAGCTACACCAGCCAGGGCTGATTTGAATATTTTTAAAGAAAGTTTTATCATAATACACATTTCTCTAATATAACAATATTATAATCTGCAATATAATTAACACTATAATGCCATAATTAACATTAACATAATGTTAGCTGATCTGTATTACTTAGGGACATCATTATGAATATCTAGCAACAAACTGCAATTATAAAATCTTCACAACTAAGAATTTGCTGAGGAATGTGGAGCTATTCACCCTCACCCTAAATAGAATCAGGCAATCCTTTTACCTAGATGGCAGTGTCTGCTTCTTACAGCTTTCTGCCTCCTTTGTCTTGTCGGGAGGCCACCAGTCAATTCCTGCTCCTATTGTGTATTTGTTATTTAGGCTTCCCTGTCCCCATGGAGCTCCCTTGATTCTAAAAGTGGCAGAAAGAGCCACAGTCTCGAAGTGAGTGGGTCTTCCACAGCCCCGCAGTGTGGCCTGGGCAAACCCCTGAGTCCCTGCAGGAATTTGTTTCCTTGTCTCCAAGCTGACAGAACTGGCCTGAATGATCTTTAAGTCCAACATTAAGACTTTATGAAGAACCTTGCTGAGGACTGATAAAACTAACATCTGAGTTCATGAGAACTGTGTGCAAAGCAAGAACAGAGAACCTTTCATAAAAGGATGTCAGGGTTTTCATGCTTTGATGCTCAGAATTTATGGCATCTTATTTTTGCTACATCATGGGTTTCTGGGTCTTACTTCTAGGTTCTTTGTTATATTTCCAACAAGCGAGGTTCCTTATTGGCTAAATCGCATCCAGATAAATGGGAAAGAATTACATTAAAAGCTTTTTTTAAAAGGAAATTAAACATGACTGTTGAATATGCGTATTTCCTTTACATTAAAGATGAGAATTCAAAAAGAAGTGTTCAAAAATCCATAGAATACATTATTCCTTTTATGAAACTGTTGTTTCTAAATGCATTTCCACTTTGCATCAACAAAATCACACTGCATACTAAAAGATGATTTACCTATAACTACATCATGGCCATCAACCAAGCCGGCAGAGAAGAGCTCCTGAGAAACGCCATCTGCCGTATCTGTCCAAATATGAAATGAATATGTATTAGTAACCAAAAAAATCAGCAACCCAGTACAATGTAAAAATATATTTTAATTTACAAAAATTACCCACATGTGTTTTAATCCAATAATTCAGATTCTATCAGGAGGAAAAATCATTGCATGTACAATTTGCATCTTGCTGTTTATTCAACGGAAGTCATACAAAATTATTGTTTCAGTGTTGGTGAACTAAGAAACTTGCCCTTTGGCTACTATCTAAATTAATCCTCAGATGCACCTCTAGAAGTTTTCTCATAACTGGCCCCTATGGCATGGCTACCCTTCCCTTCTGAGTCAATTCTAGCCATCATCAACCCTTGTCTATCATTAGCAGCTACTGAGTCAGAATTCACAGCAAAGGATGAATAGGTAGCATTTGATACAACTTATATTTGGTACAAGCACCTATGTGTTTGTTGGACTATTAAGATGAGCTATTTAAATGGAAGCTAGTAAGCAGGAAACTCCTTTGACATTACACTGATCACTTGATAGCAACTGATTCCTTAGAAAACTTGGTTGAATAAAAGCATATAGTTCTCAGTGATAAGTGACAGAAGTTAGCAATCTCATAAAGATGGGACCGAACAGCCAGTAGCAAGTGAATATGGCTGAATGACTTACTGAAAGGGTATGAATGAACATGATAATAGTGAAAAGTCTGCTTGAAGACCTTGTAAAGAGAAATCAATAATCTGCAATGTGCTCAAAAGAACCATTATGAAGCCCCACGTTTTTATAAGGGAGAGGGTACAGTCCCTGTGGCCTTCTGATACTCTCACAAACACAGAATTGTAGCTGGATAAAAACAAACCACCTCGGTAGCCAGTAACAACCCAGACAGATGTTCAACTTTGTGCCTTCTAAAGTCAGGGAAAATGTGAAAGTACAGCTGCCAAATCAAACAAGCATCTAAACGGAACTGCAGCTTGCTATGCCACAGGCTGCCCTCGACACAGCTTTCCCCTGCTTAATCTGTGTCTCAGATCTTGTAACTGTGTGAATGCATGCACATGCAAGCACGTAACTGGAAGCACAATTATTTTTCATAATTCTTGGGCCTTAAAGGGCTCAGCCTGGTGTCTGACACATAGTAATCACTCAATAAACAAACTGTGGTGAGGATGGAGCAGCAAAGATCACCGAGACGCATCTTACACTCTTGTGTACTCTCTCCCCCTTTCACATGTGGCCCGGATTCCCAAGTCTCCAATAAAAATCTGAGAGTCAATGTATATTCGTCTACTTCCAAGAAATCATGGTATTCTATCATTTCACTCATTCCATTTCACAATGAATAAAATAAAATGGAAATGGGAAATAAAAATATAGAGAGGTCTTAATAAACAATAAAATTTCATATTAGGTAGGCTTATCTTGGGCCTCGTCCCAAGGAATAGCTAGGGAACACCGTATAACATTCTCTTCAGAATAAAATGATCCCCCACCATGAAACCTATGGCAGCGTAATGAAAGGTTCTACTCTGAATGTGTTTTGGACTTGTGAAGTTGGCTAGAACACTCAGCCTCACAATCTCCATCTTCCTGAATGCCACGGGAAACTTCAGAAAAGGAAGCGTATTGAATTGAAGGGCTCACTAGGGCACACAGCAGGCAGTCATTATATTTCTATGGACTGATCATCTGTTAAAGCATCTAAATGTGTCACTGTCATTTCCAAAGTATCAGTAAGAGCTTGCACTTAAGTAAGGAGCTATAGTCACAGAATATAGTTAAAAATGGAATAATCAAAGCTACCTTAAGGGCTAGCACTCAGACAGAACCAAAGCAAATGGCATTCACAAATGGTTAAAGTATACGGCACATTGAGACATTTTCAGGGCTCCTAGGTACCAAATGAATCATATTAAGATAGCAAACAGATCATGCTAACTGGCCAAAAACGGAAATGTTTCTGTTTGTGTGTGTATGCCACTAAGCAGTTATTTTGTATGCACATAAGTAATATATCAGTAATAGGTTAAGAACAGAAACATGAAGGTAATTGGTAATTTATTTTTCTTTAAGCCACTTAACATTCCTCATGTGTAAATAAGTTAAATAATCATATATGCTCTGGATTCCAGAGCACAGAGCGACATAATAAACACAAAGGGCCTGTCCTCAAAGGAAGACAGAGAATACTGGATAGGTGTGAGCTACACATCACAGCCATGTGTCCACGTCCATGTGTACGCACAGCAAAGACATAGCATACCTGTGGTGTGCACGCACAGCGGCCGTGCGGACAGCACCGGTAACCGCAGAGGCGCAGTGACACACCCGTGATGTTTCCGTAAGGAATGGGCCTGTGCTCGCTGCCCGGGGAAGGTCGGTCATCATCTAGAAGCTAATGCTGTGGCTTCTGTCCGGGCAACAAAAGCAGAGACCCCTGATCTAACTATGACAAACGAGGCTGCCAAAGCCAGCACAAAGGACCCGGTAACGCTGATAGGGCTGTCTTAGCTCCAAATATCCTCCACTCAGAAATTCATTTAGGTGTTAGCTCTTTAAATTAAAATTGATTTTTATTGCCACCATCAATTTTAAACAATCAGATGAAAAGAACAAACCTTAAAATAAGAATCTGTTCTTTTACTTATTGTACTTGAAACATTTATTATATAATTGCCCGATCTGATCCATGCGTTGGCGGGTATTTTCACAGGATGACAACATACTGTAGACAGCTTTCTGATAACGGTAACCAGCACTATGCCATTTCACAGACTGACTCTGAATTGTCAAAGATGGATGTTCCTAGAAAGAGCAATTAGCAACTTCATTTAGACCTTATTTACATTATTTTGTGGAAGGTGCTCCAAATGTTAGTGTAATTCAAATATACAGGGAATCATTAGACCTTTGTGCTTACATGGGACTAGAGATCAGAGCCAGTGAGTCCATGAACAGGTGTGGCCCGGGGACATACTTTGTTTGGCCGGTGGTGGTTTCAAAAATCTGAACTTGAATGTATTTAGACAAAATTCTCTAGTTTCCCAAAGTCCCCACCACTAACTTTGGCTCCTGTGACATCTGAGTTTGTGTTTTTTTTAAAGCAGTTAACCAATGTCACACCAATTAAAAAAAAATCTTATAATTCAGGGTTTGCAAAATTTTAGCAAATACAATTTATTAATCAATCAAAATTTACATGGAGATCACATAAAATAAATGAAATATTATTAGCTTATCTATTAATACAATCAAATGCAGGAGACTAACGTATTTTAGAAAGATACTCAATATAGACATTGAGACATTGAGGCTGCTGTCATGTACATAAAAATCTGAAGCCAGAAGCCAGAGATAACAGAGCCTTAGCATCTGCATCTTATTTTCACTTTTCTAGGTTGTTTTGGTTATAAACTACAGAGTAAAAATAGCAATTTTTGTTAAACTATTAGTCTTGTGGTCTCTGAAGCCTGTTCATATATGTTATTTATCCATTAATTAATCAAAATCACCTCTTTCCAGGTGATAGAGATATCAAGGAATATGCCATGGTTCTATGCCTTCCAGGCATCCAGGAGCTGAAGAAGCAACCAGTCTAGTCTTTAAGCTGTTTTAATAACTATTTAAAATACTAAAACTGTGTTCAGCTGCAATACTGGCATTATTCCTACCAATTGTGCCTGCAGCAAACAGAGGCCGTAGACGCTCTCCAACATAGGCTTTGTGGAATCTGAACTGAGTACAGAGGCCAGGAATGTTACCTTTTGGCATGACATCACTGTTGGCTGCTCAGCCCTCCTTAGAACTTCTGCTGTGTGCTCCTCGCTGCATTCACAATGACGTCCTTTAGGCCCTACATCGCCACGCCAGTACTTCCTTTCATGGCTGAGATAATGTGCTTAATTTATACACACACTGTGGGATTTATGTAGGCAGTAGTGGTCCAGTTTGTATTCCCTACAATAATTGTAAGTCCTTCCTTCCCTTTCTACTTCCCTCTTTCCTTTGTGTTTAGAGAAAGCATTTTTGGAATAACAAATTATAAACATGTGCTTGTAATCAATTTCTGAAATGTTCTTTGTCACAATAAAATAATAATTTCAGTTAAAACTCACCTCTTCCTGGAGTAAACTCAAATCGTATATCATTAAGTTCCTTTCTGGAGTTTCTGAAATACATAACGTACAGCATATTAAGATAAAATGAACAGAGTTTAATCAAACTAAATGTACTACAGTTTTTACGATGTGCTACCAACATGTAGACAGCATTTTACAGCCTGGGGCGAGCGCCAACACTTCCTCAGCTGAAAGTTGTGACAATAATAAAGGGGGATACTTGCTTGATTGGTTGAACGTACCTTATATAAAACTGCTCAAGTCACAAAGCTCCAAAAATAAAATGTTCATTTATAAATCTGCACTAAATTAGTAACCTTAAATATAATTTCATAATAGAAAATGTGAGAAGCTTTTAGTTAAGAATACATGATATTCAATATATTTTCATAACAGAAACTTTCAGAAGCTTCTAGATTAGAATAAATTATCAATACATTTTTCATAACTCTGAGAAAAATTATATTTTATCAAATTATTTTTTAAACTGAAACAGAAGACAGTTGTGGCAATAGAGTTCCTGATAGCATGACATGTGAGGTCATGCAACCAAATGCCCCGAACAAGATGTGTGTTGTGTAGTTAATATTTTTTTAATCTAAATAGAAGAGGACCTCTGAATGTTGTGAAATTACCTACTGAATATATAAAACTTTATTTAAGGAAATATAAAATGCTTATGTAAAACTGTAATATATACATACTGGGCAAAGAAAACGTTTACAGTTGTGAGTTCATGAAACAGCTTATTCCTGTATTATTATTAATTATTGTAATATTTTCCATACGAACAACTACTTTTTAAATCTACTTTTGCCCTACCCTGTGTAAATTCAGTAAAAAACTTAAGTGACACCGAGGAAATAGGGGATAAGTAACTAAGATGTGAGTTTTCCATTCATATTAATTTCAAAAAATGATAAGCAGCAATGAGCTGTAATTAGAATGGTTTTAAATTTTCATAAGAACACTTAAATGGTACAACTAACTCAACAGATGCTAAATTGAAGTTTATAAAAACATCTTAGAAAACTGCAGTAGAAAATTCGAAATAGTAATTTCTGTAAGCACTCAACTGCTTGCTCAGTGGCCTAGCGTGTCCGAGACAGACACAGAAACAGCCAGAATACCCATCGGTAAACAGTGATGTTCTGGTGCCCGAGTCTGATCAAGTCCTGTTAGTATTCCAGCCGTGGTACCCTGAAACTCTGGGTGCTATCTCCTGGTCTCTCTGTCCTACCACATCCTGCCACTCTAAGTGCAAGGAGGCCCAGAAAGGGAGCAAAGGCATGGTACAGGCTCAGGAAAAAGGAAAGCCCTTCTCCCCAGAGCCTAGGAAGCTGGCCCAAGTCTAACACCTTTCCACAAGCAGAGAAGTAAAGAGTCAAGAAACCAAGGGAAGGGATGCCCAAGCCCAGGCCACAGACAGAAGAGCACTGAACAGCTTCGCATCTCCTTTCAGGCTCTCAGAGACAGAGTGGGACTAGGGGACTTCAGCCGCGCCTATGGCTGTGCTTCTTTTAGGACCTCCTGAGAATCTGAATACTGCAAAAGTTCTGAACTCTCTCTAAAAAATAAAGATGCATGAATGACACATGAAATTGCAGACAACTGTGGATGCTTCAGGGATCATCCCACACCCTGGAACAAGCAGCCCTACCCTGGAGAGGAAGTGTGTCAAGAACAATCAGTGCCTGTGGTGGAAAGACTATTTGCACGCTGGACTGTTTAAACAGCCTAAATTGTCTTAACAAACTACCAGAGTACCACACAGTCACATAGTGTTTCATACACACCAGCAGGGCTCAAACTTTTTAGCCTCAGAAGCCCTTTCCAGTCTTAAAAAGTATTAAGACCCCTAAGGAGCTTTCGTTTATACTGATTATATCTATCAAGCTCTATTATATTAGAAATTAAAACTGTTAAATGTTAAAATATGTATTACCTTATTTGAAAATGACACTAACCCATCATATGATAATGTACAAAATTTTTATGAAAAAATGCTTTACTTTTCAAAAGAAAAACAAATTAGTGAAAAAATGCATTGTTTTCTATTTTTGTAAACCTCTTTATAATGTCTGGCCTAAGATAGCTGGATTCTTATGCTTGCTTCTGTATTCAATCTGTTGCAATATCACACATATCATATACCCAGTAACTGAGAAACTTCACTGCACATGTGTGAAAGAAGGAGATTGACAAAGGCAAATAATTTCTTAACATTATCGGAAAAATAGTTTTGACCTCATGGGCTCCCTGGAAGGTCTCAAGGATCCCTATGGGGCCACAGAACCACACTTTGAGAAACACTTATATAAAAATCTCATTTTATCCAACAACCGACCTTTGAGGTATACAGAGCAGGTATTACTTTTTTGGTTGTTTTTTTTTGTTGTTGTTGTTGTTTTTTTTAATAAAACGTATGTTCAAGACTTTTCCAAGTTGACAAATTTGATGAGTGGCAGAGTGAAGACCAAGTATTCTATATTGGAAATACCTAATACAAACAGAAATGCTCAATTACTTTCATTTTTGAGAATAAAAATAATATTCCCCAAGATGTTGCATTACCATTAGAAGATCAGCAAGCATCCATTATCTAACAGCCTTGGTTTTGTGTGCTGTTGATCAATCAGCAAAGGCTGAATTAGAACTAAAACTACCCAATAAGAAAAAAGGGTCACCAGGAAAGCAAGTATTTATAGTGTCTTAAAAATGAAATGACAAAAGAATAAAAACATGAAAAGGAATTTGGATTAATGCTAATTTAAGTCATTGTTCCTTTCCTCTCTGTCTGTTCATCAGCCCTGTCTAAATGACTTTGTTCTCCTAAGGCCATAAGTAAGAGAAGCATAAGGACAGTATTTTAGAATATCTTAAGGCACTCCCCGACTCTTTAAAAGTTAACACCACAGAAGTAATATCCAACCCCCATAATCTCTTATCAACACCAACTGTGGCTCAAGTTACAGAGGTTGCCTAGTGAAGTCATCCGTTTCTGACTCCGAACCTAAAATGCCCAGCTTTGAAAAGATCACAGTGATTGATTGTGAGTAGTAGACTTATCCCATCAGGATGAAATGTAGTTGGGAAAGTGCCTAATTGGATCTAACTACTGAAGGTCATCCTTTTATAAAGAATTAATCTTTTCAGACTCATACTTAACACCTTTAATTGAAAGTACATTTACTTTAATTGATATGGCACAGGGTACCCTTGCTTTCAGGGAAGCTGAAAATACGTATGATTTAAGGCCAGAAACTATAATAAGTCTGTGTAATAGAGGAAACATTCAATAGAGGAAACATTCAAGACTTAAAAGTAACAGGTTCAAAATTCAGGCCACCTTTGAGAACTTTTATTAAAAATCCCTAAACCTTAAAAACAAACAACAACAACAACAAAAAAACCTCACCAAACTCTTAAACTTGGGAAAACACAGCCCTTATTTCTCACTATATGTATGTACTGCATCACAAATGCAAATGCAAATGCCTGCAGGGCGCAGGCAATGAATATTTTTTAAATACTTGATACAATTACATGGTTTAAAAATAAAAAGGTACAATAGAATATTTGGTAAAAACTAGCCCTCCAATCCTGCCACTCAACCACCAGGTTGCCCTCACAGAGGAGATCAGAGGCTCTCTCTGCATCCTTCCTGAGATCTGCTGTGCATAAATGAGCAAATGAACACACGTAGCTCCTTCTGTTTAATATGAACAGTAGTATGCTATGTCCACTGTTCTGCACCTTGCCTTTTTTCCAAAACTCAGTAATATACCTTGAAATAATTTTTCCATATTGGTGCATAGTGTTCTCATTCCTTTTTTATAGCTATATAGTACGCCACTGTATGCTATATCCTTTTTAAAAGCGAGATCCCATTCCACAGACTGTTTCTAATCTTTCACTAGTATAAATGTGCTTCAATAAATACCTTGTTCTTATGTCATTTTGCAAATATGAGTATAAAAATAAATTTCTAGAAGCAAACTGCTTGATCAAAGGGTGTATGCATTTGCAATTTGATAGATATTGTCAAATTTCCCTTCGTTTTACTTGTGCCAATTTATGTTCTCACAAGCACCGCAGCAGGAACTTTAAATTAGTTACAGCAGAAAATGTATTTAAAAAACCCCAGGGAGATGGGGTAACTCTGCCAGCTGAAAAGCTTATTAGCCACTTAAAGGGGTAACTACTACTCAGGATCAGCTGGTTAGGCCAGGTAGAAATGTGGTCTCAGTTATGTTAAATATCACTCTCTCCATATATATCTATATCTAGGTATAGATAGATAGATATAGATCGATCTATCTATCTATCTATCTATCTATCTATCTATCTATCTATCTACCTATGTCCAGGCAAAGTGCTAAGTTCAGAGATACATATTGTCAGGCTTGTTTTTCTTCTTTCAGTTCATCTGCAAGGGACACAGCGACCGCTCAAACAAGGCAGCTGGCTAGCAGGGCGGTGACAAATGCGCAGGTGCACACCTAACCCTTTCTGGTGGCTCAGGTGCAAAAGGCCCATGCAGTAGACGGCCATGCTTTATAGGATGTAGCACTTTTCTGCACCTCTGAACATACCCTGTCAGGACAATCCAGCAGAGTCGCTGCTCCTGGGGGGCTCAAAAGCCCAAATGCCAGCTAAGGACTGTCTGCATTCTTCAGCTCCACCCTGGCTGCCCATGCCAGCCAGCGCACTCGGGCACACACGCCCTAAGAACCAGTCATCAAAGGGCTTGGAAGTCCAACGCCCATGGATTGGTAAAGGGTATTATAGAGTGTTAACTGCCATTGGCACTGCATGCCCTCCATCACACGGGTGCTCTAAAGTGAGTCAACCACTTTCTCAAGCTCAGGTGAGGGCTGCAGTCGGGGTAACATCGCCCGTGAAGTCTGTAAGGTAAGTACAGTGTTTCCCAGGATTCAGAAGTGGCCCCTCCCTCCTAAGCAGCTGAGGATTTTCTCAGCCAACGGCCCTTTTCTTCCTAACTTTAACCTGAGATTCAAGGCCAGGGTGAAGCTGTTGGTGTCCAAGGAATTCCAGAAGGACTCCCACATACTCCTGGAATGTTCCCCCACTCAGGACTGGATGGGGACCTTTCAAACAGGCTGGGCCAGAAGTCAGGACTACATTTTTACTTCAGCTTGCATCTTTCCTACTCTTGGAATGAAGTCCTTTCCCACAGATTTAGGAAGAGATACAGGACCACAGTTCTCACTGAGCTAGCCAGGCATCCTTCTCCACACCAGGAGGCCGCCAGGTGCAGAATGAGGAGCTAACACGAGCTGTGCCGGCAGAGGTCTTGTTCAAATTCACTTGTTACTTATGTGACCCCTGTAATCCGTTTCCTCAACTGTGAGATGGGAAACATAATAATTAATAGCATTTGCTATCTGCTGGTACACATTCAGTGCTTCACATAGGCAATTTCATTCCATGCTGGAAACCACCCTGGAAATAAGGACGACTGTGCTCTATTATTGTACGGACGAGGCTTAGGAAGGGGAAAGGATGTACCAAAACATGTTTCTGAGCAGCAAATCTGAATTAAATCCAGAACTTGATAAATGTTACCCACCCTCTTCCGCAGTGCACAGCCCCTTCCTGAGCCACTGTCGGCCCTGCCCTGCACACCTGCAGGGGATCCTAACTGGACTCTCCTCGTTCAAGTGCACCACCTGCAGGACAGCCAGTCAGCTTGTTCCCCTGGAAGTCTGATCATGTCATTCCTTTGCTGAAAGACTCCATTTTTCGCCCTTATTCTTAAAACAAAATTCAAAATCCTTCGCGTGACCTTCCAGGACCTGCTTCTGCCTGCCCGCCCACGTTCACCTCTCCCATGCCTTCCCCTGCTCACCTGGCTGCCACCGCCCCCTGCTCCCCTTTCCCAGACAGAAACTTGGAGATAACATTTTGAATGGAGCAGGGAAGTCAAAAGCCTGCCAGGGTGGGTTCAGGAGACCGTGGTAGAAAAGGAATTGAAGTGGGGCAAGCCTTTTGAGAAATTCAGCTGTGAGGGGATGAGGAGAATAGTTGTAACGAGGCAAACAGAGGCTTGTATACGGTGGGAGAGGAGAAACGCAGAACAAAGCTAGTAAAGAGGGAAACAGACGATGAAGGAGGGAGAGAAGGTTGCACCCGGAGGAGCCAGCTCTCCCCCTGCTTGGAAATTCGCCTCCCTCACCCTCGCACCACCAATCATGCTCAGGGACCGGGTTGTATCTTTTGGGGGAGACCAGGAAAGGAGGCTTGGGTGGCCAGATGATGTATACCCCTTTCCTGCTTGCTCTCCTCGCCTCCAGTTCTGTGCTCAATTTTTCACCCATGTAATCATGTGGTTATTACTTTAATGCCTGTCTCACCCACTGGACAGTAAGTTCCAAAAGACAAAGACCCTCATCTTGCCTTGCTCACCGTTCTTCCCCTCAGCACCCAGCGCAGTTGCCTAGGGAACGCAGAGAGAGTATTTGTTCAACGAGTCAATGCATGAATAAATGGATGGATGAAGAGTTTACAAGTCATGGCCTCTGTGACATGACCTCTTCCGGGTGTCCACTGTTCCCTAGCTGCCCTTTCTCTGCGAGCCCCAGACACCCCCGTCTCTGTCTCCTTGTGACTGCAATGCTAATGTTCAGCCTCCACCGTCTCGCCTTCTCATTCTCCTCCTGCTGGTTAATTCAAACCCTGAACTCAAATCCAGGTGCTGCCCCAGAGCGCCTCTCCACGCAAGGTCCACATAGACACCAGAGCACGCACCGTATCCAAAACAGAACGCATCACTTTGCCTTTCAAACACACTTCTCTCCCTCTGCTCCTTGTAGTTGTAACAGCCAATTAACATGACCCGTGGGTTACACACCCTTACAATTTCTCAAATCATCAATTTCTCTAAAAGTCCACTACTACTGACCAAGGACAGGTCACCATTATCTGCCAAAGGTGAGGAGATTTAATGAACAGAGGCTATTTTATCCACACTCACGAACCCCGCCCATATACACCTAGAGAAGTTAAAGACGAACTGCAAAAGGAAAAGGGCCTTAACAGATTGAGGGACCCATTGTTCAGGGTAATTTTTGACAGACGACTGTTGTAGCTCAGGAAGAAAACTGTTGGATTTAATGACACGTGAAAAATGATGCCAATATAACAATAAGTTGAAGGACGCCTATCACATAAGGCTAGAAACAAACAAAAAAAATCATTCAGGAACAGAAGACAAAAGCTTCTTGCGGCCAGGCCGATGCTGCTCAGTTGCAGTGTTTGTGGTCACCTCTGGGCCTTCCTAAAGCCGGGCCTTCGAGTCAGCTGCCTGGCCAGCTGAGCTCACCCACAATTCAGCCACTCGGGAGCAACGACACTCGGGGGGCCACGTCACCTCTCTAACCTTCAGCTTCTTCCGCAGGAAAGGGGGAGATGACGCTTTCCTCACGAGTTAGATGGGCTCCGTGAAAACACTGTGTGGACCCCCTCTCACTGCTGTTTGGTGTTACAATATTTCGAGGGGCTCAGAAGGAGGGGGAAGTCATGGTTCCAGCCCCTAAAGAGCTTATAGTCTTCCCAGAGAATGATGGCGCCACAGGTAAAACTACCAGGAGGACCCTGAGTTAAATAAGTGCTTAAAAGTAGTAGTTGAGAAACAAATATCCAGTTCAGAGAAAAGAGCATTTCCCCCTTTACTTTATTTTTATATTTATTTTTAATCATATTGTATGGATTACATTACTGCAGTTGTCCTGATTTCCCCCCCTTTGCCTTCCTGTGCCCAGCGCCCCCTACTCCCTCAGACAATCGCCCCAACATTATTTATGTCCATAAGCCACGCATATAAGTTCTTTGGCTACTCCATTTCCTGCACTGTACTTTACATCCCCATGGCTATTCTGTAACTACCTGTTTGTACTTCTCAATCCTCGCACCTCTTCACCCATTCTCCCCGTTACCTCCTCCCTCCCATCTGGCAACCTTCCAATAACTAACTTCTTTTCTCGTGCTTTCAAGAATCTTTCTTTATCTTTAACCTGTGGTCTTTTAATAATGATGTGTCTTGGAGAGGGCCGCTTTGGTTCCACCATAACTGGGACTCTCTGCAGTTCCTGGGCTTGCGTGTCTATTTCCTTCACCAAATTAAGGAGTTTTCTTTCACTATTTTTCAGACAGATTTCCAATTTCTTGCTCTTTCTCTTCTTCGGCATTCCTATGATTGTCAGATCTCTTAAAGTTGTCCCAGAGGCTGCTTATATTATCCTCATTTTTCTGGATTCTTTTTTCTTCTTGTTGTTCTATGTGGTTGTTTTTGCTTCCTAATGTTCCAAATCATTGATTTGATTCTTGGCTTTATCTATTCTATTGTTGTTACCCTGTAAATTGTTCTTTATTTCAATTAGTGTATTCTTCATTTCTGAGTGAGTCTTTTTTATGCTGCTGAGGTCCTCACTAAGTTCCTTGAGCATCCTTGTAGCCAGTGTTTTGAACTCTGTATCTGATATACTGCTTATCTCCATTTCATTTACCTCTTTTTCTGGAGTTTTGATCTGTTCTTTCATTTGGCAGCCTCCCTGTGCTTGTTTTTACATATTTGGTAGAGTTGCTTTGACTCCATGTCTTGGTAATGTGGCCTAATATATTAGGTGTCCTATAGGGTCCAGTGGCACAGCCACCCCTATCACCCAAGCTGGGTACTCAAGGTGTGCCCTTTGTGTGAGCTGAGTACACCCTCCTCTTGTAGTTGAGCCTTGGTTGCTGTTGGCAGATCAATGGGAAGGATTTACCCAGGCCAGTCAGCCGTGAGGACCTGGCAGTGACCACTGACTGCCAACTTCTGCCATCTATGGAGGATCAGCTGTGCAGGGGCAGGGTGGTGGTGCTCCGACATGGTCTGTGTGTGTTGGCCCTGGGGTTTCCCAGGTGGTACAGGCCAACGGCAGCCCCCCCTGTGTTTTGTCTGGAGCACCCTGCCTGAGCTGTAAAGCAATCTGAGATGGCTGCTACTTGTAGTGGGCTTGGAAATTCCCAGGTGAAGCCAAGCTGTGACTCTAATCTGGCTGCTACTAGGGCTCACTGAAGCCAGCTGTTGCTTGTTTGATAGGACTCAGGAGCCAAGACCAGCCATTCATAAGGAAAAACAGGTTGGCTAGGCCAGTAAGTTGGGTGGGGTAGAGCTTCTGTGGATCTCCAAGGTGGGTCACACAGTGATAACCAGGTTGTTGGAGTCTCAGATGTGGCACCAGCCTACTGGCTCTGTAGGGGTAGGGCTCAGCAAAGGGACAATGGCCTCTGCTCACCCCGATGCCAGACACTTCAGTCTCTCCCTGTATAGAACCGGTGCCCTTCAAGCTGCCACCCCGGTGCAGGAGCTCAGAGGGAGTAAGTCCGAGTAGGTGAGTCTGTCTGTGGGTTCCCCAAGAGGAACTGCTTAGGGCTCCACTGACTCAATCCCCGCTGGTTTTCGCAGCCAGAAGTTGTTCCCTCCTCACTTTATTCATGCTTCACATTCCTGTCAAATTCATCTTCTCTGAGGTAAAGGTCCAATCATGGAATTTTATAATTTCACAACTGGAAGGGTCTCTAGAGGTCACCTAACCCATTTCCCTCGTTCCAGAGGTAAAGAAACTGATTAAGTGGCTTGTTTAAAATTACATGGCTGTTAATTCACACCACACTTCATAAATACTAACTGATTACCTACTAGGTGTTTGACCTATCCTAGGAGCCATTAATGGCAGAAATAACACCCAAACATGGGGCAGACACTTCTAGATGACAGCTTTTAATTCCCAATTGGTGGTTCCCAAAGTGCAACCTCTAAAAAAAGAGCTTCCCTCAGTGACATCCCTGCCCCTGGTTAAGCAGCACTGCGTGCAGTGAGAGACGTCACAGATGAGAACGAGTTCCGCACGTAACTGATGTGGTGGCAGAAGTGAAGGGGAGAGCGACTGCTGTGCCCGTCACAACTGTGCTCCAAAACCTGGCCCGAAATGGAAGCTCTCCCAGAAGCGCACACCTCCCCCTACTGTGAGCCATATGCTCCGAGTGTGTGAGTAACTCAGCCATATACCTCCCCCTCCCCCAACCCCTGGCCTAGCATTTGACTTGCCTCAAAAGAGCCTTCTGGAGCAGTGAGTCTCCTAAAAAGTGAAAATGAAAATTTCTTTCAGCATTGTCGTTCCAGACACCCAGAAATATACCTATGACCTAGAAATTGTTCCAAGTTGGTGGCATCCAGAATTCTAGTTTACACCAAGCCATGCAGCATCACACAGCCCACGATCAGTGTCAAATAGATCGGAAAATCCTCCCATTGTTCTCTTTAACAAGAGCAAAGGCTAACACACACATGTACACACATGCAAGATTTTCTTCAAATAAGGTATCTGGACATATCTTAAAAAACTTGACCTTACACACCGGTTGTCTGCAAGGTTTTCTGCAACTAAAACTTCAGGCTAAGGACTCGGATGCATTGTCTTGGCTACTTGGCTTTAGACTCACAGCCGGCGGGGAGCAGCCTGGCTGCATGTGATCTCGCACAGCCGACACCTACATTAGGTGCATGCGCGGAGCCCGCACAGAGAAACCGGCATTCTGTAAAATGTTGACACCCATGAATAAATCACATGCAAAAACATTACCATAAATAACTGTCTTCACTGTCTACAAAAAATAGTTTTCACCAAACTAAGCTAAGTATTTCTTCCTTTAACAGAAACCTCTTGAAAACCTCCATGCCTGCCAGGAGGGAGACATAGCTGTTTCCTCTCCATCACTCTCCCGCTCTCCAACCTAAATAAACACATTTATTTTTTGTTCCAGTGCATGCTTTGGAAAATCATGAAAAACATCTCAACATACAAGAAGGTGGAAACAGTAATAAAACAAATACACATGACCTACCATCCAGAACTTCCGAAATGGTAACATTTTATCATATTTACTTCAGAACTTAGTACATACATTTTTAATATCATTTTTCTTACAATACAAAATTGACTGCGTTACATCCCAGCTGTGGCAAATCATGAGTGAACAGATTACAGCGTGAGGGCTCTGCTTCCTGTCAAGATTACAGAACTATATTTTTGTGGGTAGCAGTCTTTTTCAGCACTTAGAATGTCCTGTGAATATATTTATTGAACTGATTTCCTACCTATAGGGTAGAAGGGAAATGGAATGGCCACATAAAAACTGCAATCATCTGTTTGGCTGGTAGGAACAGAAACATAGCCTAGTCAAAGTTCACATTTTTTAGTAGCAGGAAAATTGTTCAGTACACTTATTACTTAGGAGATTCTGTGTATGTCTCGTGACAGAGACCTGCTGACGTAAGTACGGAAGCAGCCTTCACCAGCATCACTTGCGCTGGAAAGCGTGGAGTGTGTTGGGGCTTACTGCAGCAGACCAGACTCGATGTTTCCACGATGGATACCTCTCTTCAACGTATCACACTCCCAAGTCGCCGTGCCAAGTCCATCATATTAAAAACGTAAAGGCATCTCTAAGCCACCGATGCAATAAACGTGTATTTGGACTCCGGACACCATGTCATGGTTGGTGTGTTTACACAGGTCGATACCGTACATGGGGAGCTGGTTGGTGCTGCACCTATTTGCAGACTCCAGGATGAGTAAATTTTTGAGATAATGGAAGTTTATTTCTGTGGCAACAATTTATTTGGTTTAATTCTTACAAAAGGGATAGTAAAGAGTTTCAAAATTAAACCAAATAAACAAGTGAACACTTGACTACTACAAATAACCGAAATTAAGGAGAATAGTAAAAGAGATACGATGCATACTGGAGATGCCAGTTACTCCCCCTGAGACTGAATTCAGCTTTGTTTGCAGGTCAGGGGAAAAAAGGGCAGAGGGTATTTCATGCTACAGCTCTATCAAAAAAGAAATGTGCAAGGCAAAATTTCTTCCCCCTTGGCATTAATACCAAGGAGAAACTTTTTACGGAAGCCACTTTATAAGGGACACTGAGTAATGTCTTCAACTCTGTGTTGCAGAAGACAAACTTTTTCATATAAATGTCTTCAACTCTGCAGTGCAAAAGATGAGAATTTTTTCTCCCATGTGCTGAAGGCACAATATTAAATCTTACCTGAGTGATGGCATTTCTGCTGGGAGCGGAAATAATATGGCTGAGGTACATTGTTTCCTGATGATTTACCTCAATAAAGGAAGCCCCAAGAACCTGGAGAAATGAACGGCCTATATAGACTGCTTCCTGATGCCCCCAAATTACCTTTGTTAAGTTCTGCAAGGGGCAATTCCATGACTGGACTCTGACAGGTATTCGCAGGCGTCTGACAGTCTGTGTGTTGATTAAATCCAGATCTCTCCCCTCACCTAAAACTCGAGAGATGCAGGAGTAACGTTCTGTGTGAACAGGCAGGAGACAGACGCATGGCCTCCCCTGGGAAGCTGTCTGACTGCTGGCAGAGGTGGGCTGCGGGTGTCTGAACTTCAAAAGGAAGGTCTGTGTCTGGCCAAAAACTTGGATGTGTGGCTCAGCTGAACATCAAACCTTGTTGCTTCAGAACAGAGAAAGGATAACATTTCGCTTAAGAGTTTTAAAGAATGTGTGCTACTAATCAAGAGAGTTCATCATATAAAACAAAAAAACTTTTGCATAAGCTTCAATACTATAAAATGAGCAGACAACAATAAAATTCTTTATAGTTTAGCCAGGTGATCACAAAAGCAGCAGGAACCATGATTTATTTTAACTTTCCTATTCTTATAAATTTCCTATTAATTTATACATATTGTTACATTCAGGGGAAGCTATATTGAAAAATTAGCAAACTTAAAGGGAACATGATCACTTTCACCTAGGTTTAAAACACCCACCCAACAAAGGAGAAAACTATGAAGGACTAATGAATAACGTGTCCTCTAGTTAGAAACGTAAGCAGAATCCTTCCTGGCTTTTCCACAGGTGCTGTCTTAAGATAATCAAATTTAATGATAAATGAGAATGAGCACGTATTTTCCCTTTTGATCCACTTCACAGAAATGGCCTTTAAGTAAATGTATGTACAGTCTAGTGTGGATGCGACTTTGGCAAAGACATCATTATTCCTCAAGATGGATTTCTCTGAAATTGCTTTAGCAGAATAATCTCGTTACTAGGCATTCGATAGGTTGTTGACGGGCGTCGGAAGGAAACGTGTCTGTTAGAGCACAGCAGGCCACACTTGTCAGGGGCTTTTTATTCTGAGTAATGTGAAAGTAATTTTTAAAAAATCCAAAATCTTTCTCAAGGCAAACAAAGCAACAAATAAACAAACAAACAAAAAACATCCACTGGCTTCAAGTTCTGTGACTTCCCCCCAGTCAGGGTCACTGACGCGCCTGGGACTGAGAGCCACTCAGAGCAGAGCCGGGGCCTGAGAGCAGAGCGCGAGGACGTTTCTCCAGGTTAACACCCCCCAGGAAGGCGCGGGGATGTGAAGGAGTTCATTATTCGCATGACTTAAAAGTGAAGGTTAATATCTGAAA